>JANAVB010032819.1:10276246-10383746 GCA_029216955.1 Iris pallida | reverse complement strand
ATTACCATAAATAAATAGAAAAATTCCAAAAATACAATAAATCCATAATAAATTAAGTAAATACATATATAAAATTTAGGGGGATTACATCCTATCCAACTTAAAGAAATTTGTTCTCGAAATTAAACTAACATCAGGGGTGGTATGCAACGCAATGCGGAACTAAAGGGAGCTAACAACTGAAAGTCGTACCTTAGTTTTCGAACAAATGCGGGTAGCAATTCTGAATGTCATCCTCGCGCTCCCAAGTAGACTCTACTGGCGAGTGATGCTTCCATGCCGCGCGAATCAACGGTATAGATTGATTCTGCAACACCTTCACTCGTTGATCGAGGATGCCTACTGGTTATTCTCGGTACGACAAGCTCGGTCCAACAGTTATCTCGGAGTGATCGAGCACATGACTGATGTCTGCCACGTACCTCCTCAACTGAGACATGTAAAATATGTCATGTACACCCTCTAACGACGGTGGCAATGCCAATCTGTAGGCAACCTCTCCAACACGTTTCAAGACATCGAAAGGGCCGACGTATCTTGGACTCAACTTGTCACGTCCTCCGAATCGAATCGTACCACTAGTAGGGGATATCTTCATGAAAACACTGTCGCCTTCCTTGAACTCCGAAGGTCGACGATGATTATCGACCCACTGCTTCTGTCGATCCTGCGCAGCTCGTAGGTGGTCTTGTATCTTCTTCACCTTCTCTACTGTGCTCAAAACAATTCGGGACCCAATATTTGTCGTCCTCCTATGTCGCTGCAACAAATAGGATATTGACACTTCCTACCATACAACGCTTCAAACGGAGCCATCTGAATTCTCGCTTGATAGCTATTATTGTAGGAAAACTCTACAAGATGAGGTGGTCTTCCCAAGATCCTCCAAAGTCAAGCATACACGCTCTCAACATATCCTCTAGCATCTAAATAGTACGCTCTGACTGGCCGTCTGTCTGCGGAAGGTATGTCGTGCTAAACTTCAAACGCGTACCCAAATTGTCCTGCATACTTCTCCAAAAGTGTGATGTAAACCTCGAGTCATGATCCGCTATGATGCTAACTGGTATACCACGTAGCTTCACTATTTGCTTCATATACATATCCGCCAAAACTTCTATGGACGGTCCCACCCTAAAAGGTAAGAAATGGGCTGACTTGGCAAGCCTATCAACAATCAACCATACCACATCTCGTCCACTAGAACTCCGAAGAAATCCCATAACGAAGTCCACCGTAATGTGCTCCCACTTCCACTCGGGAATGGGTAGCGGCTGCAGTAGTCCGGCCATCCTCTGGTGCTCGGCCTTCACTTGTTGGCATACCAAATACTTGGCCACGAAACGAGCTATCTTCCGCTTTATTTTGTGCCACGAATAATACTGTCGTAAGTCCCCGTACATCTTAGTTCCTCCGAGATGAATAGAGTAAGTCGAACTGTGTGCTTCCGTCATCAACTCTTGCCCTAGCTCTCCACTAGGAACATAAATATGATTACCACATCGTGATGTTCCATCGGAATGAATCCTTAATCCTGTCTCCTTTCCTGCTTCGGTCATCTCTCTAAGCCGTCAAAATCTAGCATCCATGGGAAATGCCATCTTGATCCTCTCTACTAGCGACGATTGCACTTAGAGATTGGCTAATACACCATTCGCTCCAGGCAATACTACCTCAATACCAAGCTGCTGTAAATCTCTAATCAAGTCTTTCTGTGTGGTCAAGAAATGAGCCACAGGCTTACGGCTTAATGTGTCTGCCACCACATTAGTCTTGCCTGGATGATAATGTAGCTCAATCTCGTAATCTTTTATTAACTCCAACCAACATCGTTGTCACATATTCAACTCTTTTTGTGTGAACACGTACTTGAGGCTCTTATGATCAGTGTAGATATCTACCTTCTTGTCGTACAAGTAGTATCTCAACAGCTTCAAAGCAAAGATAATCGCTGCGAGCTCTAGATCGTGGGTCGGGTAATTCTTCTCATGCACCCTTAGTTGTCTTGATGCATATGCTACTATATGACCGTGCTGCATCAATACGCGTCCTAATCCCTTTCCGGATACATCATTGTAGATCACGAATCCTCCCGGGGCCGATGGTAGTGTCAAAATAGGTGTCATGGTCAAGCGCTTCTTCAACTCGTCAAAAGCGGCTTGACACTCGTCTGTCCATACAAACTCCTGATCCTTGCAAGTTAGTCGAGTCATAGGCCCCGCTATTCGAGAGAAATCTTCTATGAACCTTCGGCAATAACCCGCAAGTCCAAAAAAAACTTCTTACCTCGGAAGCTGATGTGGGAGCGAGCCATGCCTTGACTGCTGTGATCTTCTCTGGATCTACCGATATGCCGTCTCCAGTAACAATATATCCAAGAAATGATACCTCCTTGAGAAAGAAATCACACTTGCTAAGCTTCGCAAAAAGTTACTCATTTTTCAAGGTCCCCAAAACAATCCGTAGATGCTGCTCATGCTCCTCTTGACTCTTGTGATAAATCAAGATATCTTCTATGAAGACGACTATAAATTTTTTCAAGTACTAGTGAAAGATCTTGTTCATTAAGTTCATGAAAATCACGGGAGCATTGGTCAAACCGAAAGGCATGACCAAGAACTCATAGTGTCCATACCTCGATGGAAATGTTGTCTTCGGAATATCTTCCTTCCGAACCTTCAGTTGGTGATAGCTCGATCGTAAGTCGATCTTGGAGAATACTTTTGCTCCACTCAGTTGATCGAATAGATCATATATGCAAGGCAAAGGGTACTTGTTCTTTACCGTAACTGCATTCAAAGCTCTATAGTCGATACACATACGCACTGTCCCGTCTTTCTTAGGTACAAAAAGAACGGGTGCTCCCCATGGTGACGTACTGGCACGAATAAAGCTTTTCTCAAATAAGTCGTCAATCTGTGTCTTCATCTCTACCAATTCCTTCGGTGCTAGTCGATATACTCGAAATGAAATAGGCTCGGCTCCCGGAATAAGCTCAATAGAAAACTCGATGTCTCGGTCAGGCAGCAGTCCCGGTAAACCCTCGAGGAATACATCTTTCAACTCAGAGATGACAGGGTGCTGAGGGGTATCATGCATCATCATGTGAGTCCCTAATGTGGGTGCATCAATACTCTCTCCTTCTTCCTTGATGAATTCGAACTTTGTCGCATTCGGTGGTCTAAAGACGATACTGCCTATATGGCAGTCTATAAGGGGAAAATGCTGGCTTAACCAGTCCATTCCGAGAACCATGTCGAATGTCGACATAGGGAATACAAGAAGTCGTGCTTTTATCTCTCTACCACATATCACTACATGACAAAGTCTACAAATACCACTAACAGGTACAACTCCTTCTCTAGTGAGGATTCTAATATTCTTAGATAAGGGTGTGATGGAAATGTTGTGTCTAGTGGTAAAATTAGTGGCTATGAATGAGTGAGTGGCTCCAGTGTCAAATAATATAATGGCAAAAAATGAAGCAACTAAAACTATGCCTGCTATGACCTCTGCCTCTGTCTCTATCACTGTATCCTCAACAGCTAGAGAGAATACTTGCCCATAATTTTGTCCAGGGCCCTCTCGAACTGTGCTGACTGGGTTGGTAAGGGTGGGCGAGGTGCTCCTACTGCTAGCCGGGGTGCTGGAAGTGCTGGGACTATCGGTCTCGGGTTCTGTTGGGCATACAATAAGGACTGCTGCTTTGGACAATCCTTCACCTTGTGTTGCCCTGATTCGCATCTCAAGCACGCTCCAATTCGAGTTCGATAGTCCTTCATGAGGTGTCCCTGCTTGTAACTCTCCTTCCCGGATTTTCAAATTTTTATTTTTATTATGTTTACAGTGTCTAAATCTTTCGTCGAGACTTTGCAAATGTTATTTGATCAAAACTAGTTTCAAATTTAATATTTTGAGAGTACTAAATTATTTAAATACTTCATTAAATTATATTATTGGAAATATGTTGGTTATTAATTCAGGCTTTTAAACGCTTCAAAAGTGAATTGAAAATAATATTTAGTTTTATCAATAAAAAGATTTTGCCAAAGTAATTTAAATTAAGTTTTGATTTTATCAAAGTATACCTACGCTAATATTATTCAAAATTATTGTGTTAATCAATTATTTAATTTAGGATTGGAATTCATATGTGATTTAAATCATTGTGATGGTGTCGTTATATTTAAATTATTACGATGAATATTCTATTGAATATGTTTCAAAATTATTTTGATAGAAAGTAATATTACTTTGAAATTATTATGACAATCGATTTAAATTTATATGGTTAAATTAGTGATTATAGCAAATATCACTTTAATCATTATTATTGCAATTATTAATATTTTGTGACTAGATTGATTTCGGTTTAAAGATTATTATTTGATTTAAATTGTTGATACGGATTAAGTACCACTTATTTTGTCATCAAAAGTCTATTTAGATTTGATTAAGTCGGTTTTAGATAACTATTTTGGATTTAAATTAACGAAAGACTTATTTATCCTAATCTTATAGGAAAATCTACCCATATAAAGTCCGCCATTCGTTTCCTTCCCTCATGATCAACATTGCCACCACCTCCCATGCTATCAAAACTGCCACCATTGCCAGTACTATCACCGTCCACACACAATCTACACCAGAACCATTGCACCAACTAGTTACCGACACCAGACCATCGCTACCAGCACAACTCGACAACCGTCACCCTTAGCATTAGATCAGACAAAACCATCACCATAACCATGGCCGAACACCCAACGCTCCAACGACAGCAGCTCTCCCCCGCCGTTCCGCAACTCCGCCACAAATTGCCACGGACATCATCATCATCATCGGCCAATACACAATCCATGTTCCATGTGTCTGTATCACATTCATTATCACCAGATTCAGTGTCCAGGTGTCAGTGTCCACCACCACATCGTGCAGTTGTGTCCGTGTCGACAAACCAAATACCAAGCAACCATCAATCCCACAGAGCTGCAATCCGACCGCAAAATTCCCAAAGTAAACCACCACCAACGACAACAATAGCACCACCACCGCCACCTACCTTCACCCACCATGCGTCAAATTCGTGCCTCCAACCAGCAACCACCCCGTGTCGAGACAGCCTCTCCACCGTACGAGTGCTTCCCCGGCCGTCGCTCGAGCTCGAGAGCAGCGGGCGAGCACGGTGTCGCAACAGGTGCGCCTCGAGTGGAGCCCTCCGCCAGCTCCGGTCGCTCCGGGCGTTCCCTCTACCGGACTATGCCAGCCCTCGATCTGCCCTCCGTCGAGACCGACGCATCCCGCATGCGCCTGCGAGCCCCCGCCTGAGATCCGGCGAGTCTCCCTCGCGAGAACCTTCTCCTGGCTGCCTCCGACTTTGGGGAGCCGTCTTCCGCTATGATGCCAGCATCGTGCGTCGGGACTCCGCAGCCTTGGTGGGACCATCACGCTGACCGCCGGATCCTTCGATCTTGCCGTGCCCAACCGGCACACACGAATCTGTTTCGCCGCGAGTAATCACCGCCACCACCGACCAGTCGTCACCCTCTGCAAAGTCGTCGAACGCCAGAGCACCACCCCAGCATCGCCTTCTTCACGATCTAGCCATCGTGCCGAAGATCGCCATGGTGAGTCGTCCTCCTTGTTATTTCTTCTTCCATCTACATTAGGTGTAATTCGCTCTTTCTCTCTCCTGAAGAGAGCAGTATTGGGGGGACTTACAGTGTGGATGGGCCGGGTCCGGGTCCAGTTTATTGGGCTGGGACTCAGGCCATGTTTTAAAAGATTAGGATGTGCAATGATTAATTTAGTTTCATTTAATACCGAAAAACTATGAATAAATTGTTGATGGGCTAAATGGGTTGAGTAAGGTTTATGGAGTTATGGGCTGTTGGGGATGGCTTATAAGATTTTTCTATTAATTTTATTTCATATTACTATAGATATTAGTAATAATTATGTTATTGAATTTAATGCTATTTTTATATATATTGTACTAGGTAAATGTATAATAAATAATTCATTAAATATTATGTTGTAAAATAATTATATTGGATTTTAGTCCAAATTAGTATTCCCAGATGTCAAAGTGGTTACCTAAAAGAAAATATTATTGTAGTATTTCTTATTTGATAAAATGATAGTTCTGATATAAAACGATATTACTAGATTTTCAAGGTATTTACCTAAGATCCTACTTTGACAAGTGGACTTCTTGCCTAAAAAGTTTTACTAGATTTTTAAACTAATTATAAATATTTTTTGAATATTCTAAAATAAATGGACTTATATTTTGGGCCCTAGCGTTGGCCTTATATTGTTATGATTACTATTATTGCATTATGATAATTATTATACTTGACATTATTGTTATATATATTTTTTCTAAAAATATTATTGTAAATATCGTTTATCTAAACCAAATATTAATTGGTATAAAAAAAGGGGGGTTTTTTCTTGATTTTCAATTAATTGCTTAAAAATAATTTTACTATTAATATAGTCTCCAAGTATCATTATTATAGGTTATAGATAATTTTCTTAAATAAATATATATTTATATATTTTTTAATATTTAGAAGTCCTTTTACATTCTAGATTAGATTAATCTTGATCGTGCTAGTCATTCTAATTCTTGCAGCTCAAAACTTCTTTACATTAACCCTAGGCCAACTAGACTACCCTGGATACAACGGTATTATTAGTTTTACCAGCAAAGGACTCCAGGCAAGTACATTTTCTGATTGCTTTTTGATTCATAGTAGTCTATACATTTCATGTTTATACATATGTCTTGCTGCTTGTTGACATGCTCGTCACACGGAGTAGTCAGGAGGGGAAATATCTTAGTAGACATGTAGACTACCCAGAATTATCCTCCGTGTCTTTCGTGGAGAATAGCAGCTGCACACGACACGTGCAGGGTGCCGGATTTACCCCCTAGTCGTTCACTTGTCGAAACGGGTATTTCAAATCACATAGATAGTTGTATTTTATTTGCTTTCCTTTTCTTCTCCACTACTTGCCATGTCATCAGTACTTTCTACTTTTCATCTATCATATGTTATTTTCATGTCTTATTAATTCTATTGTATTTTCGCATTGCCGTCGGTTTGTGTGCTTGTTCCATTCCTGACTGAAAACCAACATTTTTCAGGTTAGTTGTGGCTTCACTTAGCATGGGAAGATATGGGTGTACTTGCAGGCAGAAATCTAGAAATTAGATAGAAGTGGTATCACTTTCATTAATTGTAAGAATCTTGTATTTCCTTTAAATATAAATGTTGTAAGAGTTGTAACCAATTTAGAAATGTGAATGAGCAATAAATGTTATATTTTGTAATTTTTGAGCATCTTGGCCGTGACAGCGTTCTACCGCCGACTCTGCGGCGTAGGCTGGCTTGGACACGTCTCATATCCGAAAAAGTGGGTGCGGATCGTGACAAGTTTTTGTGGTAGCCCATGCAGGTCAGTTTTTGTAAATTGTGCGAACTCGTGGTAGTACCATATTATTCGTACTACTGCGAGCCTGCGACTAGGAAATGCTCATTCACAACTAGAAGTAAGTCAATTCTAAAGAAAATGGTTAGGACTAGGAGTCCCTAATTTAACTTGACATTTGGGTAGTTAAGGTTGATACATATGTCACACTAGATAACTTTCATCGAAGGATACACTATCGCATTTTGATTTGACAGAATTCCTAAGGAGGGTAGATTCGTAACATCTTCCCGAAATTTTGAAAATAGCACTTATCCCTTTTAGTTGAATTAAAGTATGATTTTTAGAATTTTATAGATATTTATTATAGAAGGCCTTAGTCACGGGTAAGTTTCGGAGTACAGGATAACCAAGAATTTTGGCACTGAGAGTGTGATCGAGTGCTTTGACTAGTGTTCTAGCCATGGTAGAGAAGACCGAGTCATATGTGTATAATAACTAGGAAAACCAGGCCAAATCGTGACATAACCCTAAGAATAACTTAATTACTTACTATTAAGATTATTGGCTTTTAGAAGACCCGGTTGTTCCAAATTAGCCCGAACTCAACCAAGTTCTGGTGGTCATGTAGTGCAACCAATGTCGTCCATGTAGATATATAGATGTGTATGTATATTGGTAGTCCATTTCTAGTATTGTGAATAATTTCTATAAATTATATATTAGATATAATATATATATATTATTGTTATTTAAATTTATAATTTACTTGGAAATAGGATAATCTTCTCTTAGAATGATATTTTAGAATTTTTGGGATTTACTTAGGTTATACATACGTACTTGTGTATAAGTACATTCATAATAGGTAGACATAGTGCTTTATACATAGTTTCCCTCGATCTTGAATATTAGAGAAATGTAAATTTAAGTTTATATTTCTTTTGCCTTCGGTCATTTTCTCCCTAATCATGATCATTTGTACAACTTTATCTTATGCCTTTTCTAAAACATCGCCATATCATAAGTTCGTATCACTTATATTATTTTCCTTGGACCTAAAAAATTATTTTTAAAATAACTTCTCACTCAATTGTCTATTAATCTCGAGTTAAATTTTTGGGATTCAAAGGTTTCCTATCAATCGTTGAATATTGAATATCCGTGAGATAAGGATTATAAGATTTTTACTTATTTTGACTTCTATCATTGTCCTTCCTAATCAATTGTTTTCTTTTTCAAGAAGCTGACCTTATACTTGAAGAATGGGTACTTACACTTTTCTATCTTTATCAACTTGTATGGTATTTTAAACTCCTTTGATATTCTTGGGGATATAGTTGGAATAATTTTAATGACTTGCGATGACAAGATAGCAGCGCACTGTCGTCACTTATTTGAATTATCAAGACTGCGGTTTTACTGCAGCCAGAAGCGCACTGGCGAGGCATGACCCCTAAGTTGAAATAATTTTAAGTAAGCGTGGGTGATCGAACATTATCAAAATTATGTCTTGGTCGTCTTATTTCATCCTTGAGTTGTTATGTCAAGATTAGATGGAGTTGATAGGGTATTCGTTATCGTAACATAGCTTGAGTTGTGGAACCAAGGGTTTAATGCAGCTAGCTGTATACTGGCGAGGCATAAATTTTCGGTAAAATGACCTCGATTATGTTTTCGAGTTTCGAATACCATAGAGACTACGTCTTATTGGCATATAACTATTATTTTTTTTTAAATTGATTTGTGCTTATTCTTTGTCACAATCTTCTCAATAGACCGGTAATTCTCCCTTCCTTTCTTATCCTTCTATTTTTCAGATTGTCATCTTTTAATATAATTTCGACTGGATTCCTAAACTTATCTCAATTTTGATTCTAAACTCGTGCCTAATTAATTATGGAGAAATATTTTATGCATATCGAAACGATTTTGGATTTGATCATCCTTGAACAATTTTGATCATGACTAGACTCCTTTTATTATATTTCGATCGAGTAAATTCGTATCATTTCCTAGGTTTGATCCTACAATCATGCCTAAACAGTTTTGCTTAACTAATTGATCGTTCCTAAACAAATTTAATCACGACTAAACCCTCTTGGCTATAATCATAATCGTGCATATATTTCAAATCAATTATTGCTAATGTAATATTTTTATTCCATTTTGACCATGACCATTTTAACCTCGTTCATGCTCGTGCCAACTTTCAAATTTTATCATGCATGGATGACTTCATGATTAATCTTTATCGTATTATATCTTAGTTGTATCTAGTGATATTAACCATGTTTAGACTTTGATTAAATTTTGATCCTTGACAATGCCTATATAATTCTAACAGTAGTTAATTGTGCCTAATGACTTTTCTTGTTTGATTAACCCTATCTCGATCATGACCTTGACCATGACTTTGCTTTAATCGTGCCACGTGGTATCTTTTCTTAAAAGTTCGATTCCATTCACGTTCTAATTCTAATTTGATCATTGATCATATTATTTCTTGATTATGTTTTTAAAATTGTGCCTAACTACATCCTTTGAAACTTCGATGACTAATTTTTCTAAGGTGGGTAAAGCCTTGATTGATGAAGTGTCCTTGAGGTTATTTTTAACTTTTATCGAATTTTTGAAAACAATTAGAGCATATTTCAAGACCGTAGCCAACGGTTCTAATACCAAACCATATCCTTCTTGAGCCTTCGATTGAATTCACAAATATGTCTAACCTATTTTGGTTCCATTATAATAGATTCATAATCATAATCTTGCCTATTCTTTAACTCAATGATTAGATTTTATTCCACTATGATCATGACTATTTTGATCATGATTCACGCTCGTGCCAACTTTTTAATTTTGATCATACTTGGACGGCTTGCATTATTAGCCTTTATCGTGACTTCAACTTAAATTATATCTAAGTGATTATAACTCTGCTTAGACTTCGACTAAACTTCAATCGTTCTTAAACAGCTTTGTTCGTCGACTAGACCATCTTGACCCAGGTTGGTCCTACCAATCACATTGACCTTGTTTACTGTTTTATTGATTTTATCCACGATTACGCATGACTAATCCGATCGTGAATCATATAATTCCCTTGATTATATTAATTGTCGTTCTTATTCGTGTCGATTGAAATTTCATTCTTGATTATATTATTAGTCATGACTGATCGCGTCCTTCGAAATTTCAAGGAAGAAAATTTCTAAAGTGGGTAGAGTCTTCGATTAATGAATTATCCTTGAAGCCATTGTTAGTTTTTTAGGATTGAATCTTAAAGAAATTTTGGGCATTTTAGGATTCAAGACCATAGCCTCAGGGTCAAACACCAAGCCATATACCTAGTTACTACTTCCATTTCCACTCTAGTCAATCAATGTTTTACCAAAGTAATTTTTATTTCTCTTTTCATTTGTTTGATTAAGATTCTCTTATTTTACCATCTTTTTTACCGATCACCCAAGACCGTCTAACATAGTAGTCCTTAAATTCGAGGACGAATTTATTTCTAAGATGGGTAGATTTGTAACTCTCCCTTCCGGATTTTCAAATTTTTATTTTTATTTTGTTTACAGTGTCTAAATCTTTCGTCGAGACTTTGCAAATGTTATTTGATCAAAACTAGTTTTAAATTTAATATTTTGAGAGTACTAAATTATTTAAATACTTCATTAAATTATATTATTGGAAATATGTTGGTTATTAATTTAGGCTTTCAAACGCTTCAAAAGTTATAATCCCCCAAGAATTTTGGAGGATTTTTTTGTTACCCCTCTTCTAAAATTTCCTTTTTAAAAAGAAAATATGTAAATAAATAAATTTTGTTTGTTGAATGGTTATGTTATTTATTAGAAATATAGTAAGAAATTTTACTTGTATATTTGATATATATAACCCCTTGTATCAATTATTTTTTAAAAAAAAGTGTAATGTATTTTATCTAAAATAATAATAAAAATAATGATAGTTCTAAATTTGATCAATGTTATATATATAAATACTTGCATAAATTGTGTGAAATATTTTTATATTAATTAAGAAGGACGTCGTGTATATTTTATGAGAATTTATAAATTTTATTTGATTTTTAAAAATGGTTCTATATAGAAGTTTTATTTATAAAAGAAATTTTTTGGGATTTATGGTTAAGGTGGTTAAATAATTATTGATATGTAATTTTATTAAAAGATTTTAAAAAAAAATTAATTATTTATTTAAATTTAGATTTTTGGGAAACTATCATTAAGATTTTATTAAAGAATTTAGTTTATATATATATATATATATATATATATATATATATATATATATATATATATATATATATATATATATAGAGTTATAAGAGAGAAAAAAAGCCCGGCCCAGCCATTGGGCTAGGCCATATCACCCTAGCCCGCAAGGGCTAGCTCAGCCCGCTCATCCCAAGTCCCAGTCAGGGAGCTGAGCCCGCACCCAGTGTCACGACCCGCACCCTAGAGTAAGGACACGAGACATGAATACGTCCAGCCTACGCCGCAGTGTCGGCGGTAGAACACTGTCCTAAGTCACATCATCTAGCAGTATATATCTAAACAGTTTATACTCCCCGAATGGGGGTGACATAGCAATAATAAACTCAATCACAACTAAGGAAGAGATAGCACGATATGAACAGAACTCAAGGAAATGAAATAGATAAACAGTAGTCTAAGAAAATCCTAGCAATACAAGGTCTCAGATAAAAGAATATATACAAACTGATCTCTAAATAAAGTCTAACTAACATAATCCACTACATCAAGATAATAGCCTAACTATCTAGTCTAGGCAGTCGGGGGAAGGTCCTCAGCTACTGCTGGATCCTCCTGAGGGTCCAGCTCACAGGTGTCATCTAGGGCTGCCCCGTAGTAGGTGTCCAGGCAGGCCTCCTCCTCATCCTCTGTAATATTTCAACAGGTCCAGTCAGGACAGGAGCGAGCACAGTACATCTCAACAATTCATAGCAGGTTAGAAAATATAAACATGCAGTAAAGTAAGATACAAGTACTGAAAAAAGTGCAGTATGTAAACAGGGAGAGAACTGTAATAGAAATATCTACTATACATAGAGAACTAGCAGTGACTAGTGAGTCAGAGTACAATCATGAACATATAAATGGCCTGGAATGATTCTGATAAGACACTAAGGAATGATTCTGATAAGAAACTACTGGTATATTATTCACATGTCCACTTATACTCTCCCGTACCCCCAATCAATACACAAGGATCCAGCCAGGTTATGTTATATGATGCTATGTAACAGACCCCGAAGGTGATAGACCCCGAAGGTGATACATAGTAGACCCATAAATGGGATAAGGATTCCAGGAAGACTCTACGATCATAAGAGTATATGTCGTAAGTGATCAAGGAACCAATGAAGCATAGTGATACGCCATGTAAGTGAAACGCACAGAACATGGAGTACCCGATGCTCTCTAAGGATAACATCTCAAGAAGGGATCCATATAGTACCAATCCGTGTGACCATCGTGACAGTACAAGTAAAGTAATCTACTGCAGGAAATAATTCTAAGCAGGATATGAAATGATCAGAGAATGTACTCGCCTGTAACTGAGTGTCCGGTATGAAACGTACTGTCCAAGGAGTGGTGTCTGGCTCTTAATCAGAACAGCACAAGTCACAACAAGTCCAGAATATCAAAATGGAGTCCTACTATGCATTCTATATGATTCTAAGTCAATCCAGACCAAAGTCAACTCTTGGTCAACTCTGGTCAACCCTAGAAGTCAAACTAGGTCAACCAAGTCTAATTTAGTCTAAACTAGGCTAAACTCAACTAGCTAGGTCTAATAAGGCTATACTAGGCAACACACACATTCAAGTACTCATTATACCTAAGTACATACACATTATATATATAGATACAATATTATTGAATCTACACTAAGAATACCTAGGCTAAATATTATAGGTACAACATATATTCAAACACTCACAAGCACACAGGTAATCACCTTGCACACACTACATATAGACATCAATTTAGGGTGCACACACATGTGTATGTAGAAGGAAAAAAATATGTGGGTGTGTGTCATAAAATCAAGAGTGTGTGTGTGTGTGGGTGATAGGCAGGAATTCATTTAAATCTAACAGTGTACAAGTAATTGAAAAATCAGTGAATGAATAGTACAGAACAGTGAAGAGGATGTGTGTTTGTGTGGTGTGCTATCAAGTGTAACTAGGTGTCAAATGAATGTGTCTGTGCTAGAGCAGTGCAATCAGTGAAAGGAAAGGAACATGTGTATACTTGTGTCTACAAGAATATGTATGCAGGAAGATCAAGTAAATGAAGAAGAGGACAGTGGAAGGGAATGTGAAATCTGCACAGGAATAGAAAACAGGGAGGAAATTAAGTGTGTGTGCAGGTGTTACACAAGAATTGACTATCCAAGTTCAGGAATTTAAAGACAGTGGAAGAAGGAGTGTGTGTGTGTGACATGCACATAACAGTGAATGCTCACAACACAAGACAGGAACATGGCCAATACTCAGGTTATACAAACTGGGATCATTCCCAGTTTACAGTAGATTAAGGGTCTCTCCAGGTTCATCAATTTGGGACAGCAAGTTAAGTAAAAAGAAGGAAATGACAGTTCAATACTTACCTTATAAAATTAACCCCTACAAACAGTTCTCTACTCATCAATTCAACCCAAAACTGTAACCAAAGCAAGAATACACATAGGGAAACATGTTTAAATTAAGAACTCAGTCATTAACACCCTTACATAGGTTAGAATCATCAACTAAATTCAATTTAGTAAACTGGAAGGGAAAGGGTTATCAGAGAATAATGTTTTAACAGTATCAGCTATACATGAGAGCCCCCAACTCAAGTTAAATCCTAATTACATGGTTCCAACACATATTCCAACAAGTAAATCATCTATTCATAGGCTAACAATTTTGTGGGATTCACTAGACAGTGGAAACAATTGAATTAAAGGATAAAAATGGATCAACAGTTGTAGAAAACTCAATGATGTATCAATGTATCATAAATTCCACAGTCCAACCAATTCGAGCCCACAACTCAATACAACCTAACAATTCTAACATATCAGAGATTAAACATAAGGTTTAGATACTAGTTAACCAATTAAACATCATTTAAAAACATTTAAAAGATTAAAACAATCAGAACACTAATTTCAGGAAAACACAGAGAGCCAATCCTCATACACGTGTGCACGCGTGTCATGCACACGATACAGCACGAGGTGGGCCTCGTACTCATGCACCTGGGTACCCCTACACTTAGGCTAGGTCTAGGTCCAACTGTCATGGGTCCTCGTGTCCACGTGTCCAAGTTAGACACGCGTATCAGAGCCCAAAAACACGCTGAACCAACACAGGCAAAAACCCGTGTCCACAACCGTGCGTGTCCGACACAACACCATAGGTCATGCCACTTGGGGAGTGTCATGACAGTCACTGCCCCAACGTGTCCAGTGAAAATCATGTGCTAAAGTGTCGTGTCCAGTGAGCAATCATGCTCGGGTAGCAGGGGACAAGAACAGTCCCGAGCCAGTGCACACAGTCGTGTCCAGCTCGATTTGCACTCGACATGGACACAAAATGACCATGGTGTCTTCACAAAAATCAATGAGCATACAAGGATCTACATTCCTATTCAAACCAAATTTAAAAACAGTAAAGTTGAACTCTCAGAGGCATTTGGTCGAACACTTAACACACATGACTGATACGTGTCCAGAACAGACACGAAACCTCTGACACAGGACACGAACCTTATCCAAGCATTAGGGGGACTCTTAAGGCTTCCTATTGGTGAAGACTACATGAAGTTTCATGAAAATTTGGAGAAGTTACCTCTATGTGAACTTTTAATGAAAAATGGCTCTTTCTAGCTCTTTGCTTGATGTCCAAATCACTTCCAATCAATAGCAAACTGGACCAAAACCTCCATAACAGCAAGAATACAAGTGTTAGAAACTATTGCCACTAGTTTGGAGATTTTAGGACCTATTATGGAATTATAATGAATTAAAGAAGACAAGAACTCACCTCCTAGAAAATAGGGCTCTTCCTAAAGAAAAGAGGCAACCCTAGTTTTGAGAGGGATTATATATGGGGGGAATCCCTAGGCATAGGGTGGCCGGCCACTTGGGGATTGGGTTAGGGTTTGTCAAGCTATTGGGCCTTGGGCCAAACTACAAAGCTAAAAGTAGATTAGATTTAAACAAGGTTCTAAAACCACAAGTCATGACTTATGACTTCTATTCCTATTTGCTAAAATGACTTAAACCAAGTGCTAGGCTAGGTTAGACTAGAGTCACTTGACCTAACCATGGCCCACTAACTAGGGTTAGCTTCTAGGTAGGTCTACAAAGTCAACACTAGCCAAAAGTCAACCTAGTCAAACAATTCCAAATAAATTCCTAAAAATTCCCATAAATTCTAATTAATTCTAATAAATTTAAAATACCCCAAAATGACAAAAATACCCACACACTAGAAATGTGGTAGTGACAAATCTATCCTCCTTAAAAAAATTTCGTCCTCGAAATTGAAAGGCGAAATGCAACTGATGAGAAGGATAGAAAGTACACCTCAAGGTCCAAAAAGATAAGGGTACCGCTCGCGCATCTTATCCTCCCGCTCCCAGGTAGACTCTCCTGGAGAATGATGCCTCCATGCGACGCGTACCAACGGTATCACCTGGTTCCTCAGAACCTTCTCCCGTCGATCCAGAATCTCCACTGGCTGCTCTTGATAGCTGATAGAAGGACCCACCTCAATCTCCGAATGATCGAGCACATGGCTAGGGTCAGCCACGTACCGTCTCAACTGTGATACATGAAATACGTTGTGGATCCCCACAAGTGCAGGCGGCAAGTCTAGCCTGTAAGCCACGTCACCGACTCTCCCGCTGATAACGAAAGGGCCGATGAAGCGCGGGCTAAGCTTTCCGCCTCCACCAAAACGTATCATACCACGAGTCGGAGATATCCTCAAGAAAACCTGGTCTCCGACCTAATCACAAGTAAGGTCTCAATTAAAATAAATAACAAACATGATTAAAATCACAAACAACAACCTAAATCTAATCCTACTCTAATCTGTACCTCAAACTCCAAGGGCATTCGGTGGCTATCGGCCTACTGCCGATGTCTGTCCTGCGCCACGCGAAGTCTGTCCCTGATGAGCTTCACCTTCTCGGCCGCATCCACAATCATCTCTGGCCCCAGCAAAGCTCGCTCACCAACATCATCCCAGGATAAGGGTGTACGTCACCTACGCCCGTACAGAGCCTCGAAATATGACATCTCGATGTTGGCCTGGAAACTATTGTTATAGGCAAACTCCACCAAATGAAGATGATCCTCCCAGGAACCTCAAAAGTCCAGGACGCACGTCCGCAGCATATCCTCAAGGGTCTGAATAGTCCGCTCTGACTGTCCGTCCGTCTGGGGGTGGTATGCAGTACTAAACTTGAGCTAAGTGCCCAAGCTGGTCTGCAGACTCCTCCAGAAATATGAAGTAAAACGGCTATCCCGATCTGAGACGATGCTGACCGAAACTCCGTGGATCCTGACTATCTGCCGCATATACATCTCCGCCAGCCTCTCTGTAGACGTGCCCACCTTAAATGGCAAGAAGTGAGCCGATTTGGTCAACCTGTCCACGATGACCCAAATCGCATCTTTCCCTCCTGGAGTACGTGGCAATCCTGAAACGAAGTCCATCGTGATATGCTCTCATTTCCACTCGGGAATGGGCAGCGGCTGCAACAATCCACCGGGCCTCTGTCTCTCTGCCTTGACCTGCTGACAGACCAAGCACCTAGCTACGAACTGGGACACCTCCCGCTTCATTCCTGACCACCATACATGCTCCCGCAGATCTTGGTACATCTTGTTGGCACCCGGGTGTATAGAGTACTGAGATCTGTGGGCCTCCTACATAATCTTCTCTCTGAGCTTCCCGCTAGGAACACATAGCCTGGCACCGTGCCTCAGGGCACCATCCTCTGCAAGTAAAAACTCAGGATCCCCCACTCCTATACTGATCTGCTCTCTGATACTCTGAAAAGCCAAATCCTGAAACTGAGCCGCCTTGATCCTGTCCATCAAGTCTGACTGTATCTGCGTCCCCCATAGCTGCATCTGCACTCCCGGCACGATCACCTCGATCCCAAGGCTCTCCAAGTCGGCAAGCAAATGACGATCCATGGTCAAACATATGGCTGTCGGATACCTACTCAAGGCATCGACAACCACGTTGGCCTTTCTTGGGTGGTACTGAAGTAGGATGTCAAAATCCTTCATTAACTCCAACCATCTGCGCTGTCTCATGTTCAACTCCTTCTGAGTGAACACATACTTCAGGCTCTTATGATCTGTAAAGATCTCCACCCGCTCACCATATAGATAATGCTTCCACAGCTTCAATGCAAAAATCACTGCTGCCAGCTCCAGGTCGTGGGTAGGATAGTTCTTCTCATGGGGACGTAACTGCCTGGAAGCATAGGCAATCACCTTCCCGTGCTGCTGTAACACACAACCCAGCCCCTTCCCTGAAGCATCACTATAAATAGTGAATCCACCTGATCCTGAAGGCAACGTCAGAATCGGAGCTGTCGTCAGCCGCTTCTTCAACTCATCAAAAGCTGCCTGACACTCCTCTGACCAAACATGCTCAGCATCCTTCTGGGTCAACCGTGTCAACGGCTCTGCAACCCGGGAGAAATCCTGCACAAATCTCCGGTAATATCCTGCCAGCCCCAGGAAGCTCCTGATCTCTGCAACTGAAGTCGGCGCTGTCTATGACTCAACTGCCATAATCTTCTTGGGGTCAACTGAGATACCATCTCCAGTCACCACATGCCCCAAGAAATCCATCCGGTCTAGAAAGAACTCACATTTGGAGAGCTTTCCGTAAAGCTGCTCCTTCCTGAGAACCTCCAGCACTATCCTCAAATGCTCCTCATGCTCCTCCTCAGTCTTGGAATAGATCAAGATATTATCTATAAACACTACTACAAACTGATCCAGATACTGATGGAACACCTTGTTCATAAGGTTCATAAACACTGCAGGTGCATTTGTTAGCCCAAACGGTATAACCAAAAACTCGAACTGCCCATACCGCGTCCTGAAAGCGGTCTTGGGAATATCCTCCCCCTTCACCTTCACCTGGTGATATCCCGACCTCAGATCAATCTTGGAAAATACCCGAGCTCCGCTCAACTTGTCAAATAGATCGTCGATCCGCGGCAGTAGGTATTTGTTCTTGATCGTGAGGTTGTTGAGTGCCCTATAGTCAATACACATGCGTACTGACCCATCCTTCTTCGGCACGAACAACACTGGTATACCCCATGGCGACGAACTCGAGCGGATGAAGCCCTTGTCCTGTAGCTCATCCACTTGCTTCTTCAGCTCCACCAGCTCGCTGTTGTTCACCCGATAGACATGCTGAGAGATGGGTTCCGCTCCTGGAACCAAGTCTATTGAGAACTCAATGTCCCTGTCCGGTGGCAGTCCCGACAACTCCTTCGGGAAAACATCCATATACTCTGCTATCAAGGGGTGTGGAATCGTCTGCTCCTCGACCGAGACTCCACAGAAGACTCCGCTGCTCTGCTCTGCCTGACGTCTGGAGTACTCGAACTCTGGCTCCTCCGGCGCTCTGAACAGAACTCTACCCCCTCTGCAATCGATGCTGGCGTGGTGCCTGCTCAACCAATCCATGCCTAGTACTATATCGTAGTTCGGCAATGGCATTACGAGCAGGCTCACCTCCAACTCACGGCCTCCCAAAACTACTCTCCAACCCTTACAAATATCACTCACAAGGATAATACCACCCCGGTCGTGATCTTGTAAGTCCTAGGCAACGATTCAGCTACGATACCGTGTCTAATCGCAAAAGATACTGAAATGAAGCTATGCGATGCACCAGAATCAAACAATACAAATACTGGACTAGAGTCAAGAAGAATCGAACCTGCAATCAGCTCTCCAGTTACCTCAGCCTCTCCTGCTGCCATGGCGAAAGCTCGCCCCTGGTGGCCTCCCCTGGCCTGCTGCTAGTGCTGGACAAACCTCTGCTGCTGCGTCGGCAGGGCTGGTCCCCGCTGCTGGCCCACTGGAGCTCTGGCTCCTCCTTCCGGAGCTGCTTGTACTATACGGCACTCCCTCATCTGGTGGTCTGCTGAACCACACAGTAGACACAGGCCCAGCTTCTTCCTGCACTCACTGGCAATATGCTCGAGCTTCCTATAGTAGACACAACTGGTAACCTGTCTCTGGCCCTGCTGGTGCTGCCTCGGCTGTGTTTGCCATTGATTGTAAAGGAACAGAACAATTATCGGAGGACTGAACTTAGACTCACAATATAAACTCGCTCGCACAAAGAAAGCCTAGGGACGAAAACCTAGGTACAGCAGACTAAGTACGATTGTTTATTTTTGATTCTGGGGGGTGACGATAGAGGCTCGGGAAAGCGACGGCCGCTCTGCCTTACTCCTTGGACGATCGGTATGCAGCCTTGACTCGGGGAAGATCTGCTCGGCGTTGACGAAGAAAGGCTCTTCTTGCTCTCCTCTGGTTGCTCTCTTGGCTTCTCTCTTTCTGTGATTATCAAGAAAAAAAAGGAGAACTCTCTCTCTGTGTGTATCTCTCTCTTCTTATTTTTTTTTATTCTTTTTTTATTATTGCCGCCCTTTTGTATGGGAATGATGCTGGCTATTTATAAGGGTGGGATGTGATCATTAGGGTTTGCTAATGTCTATCTGTTTGGAATGTCGGCACTCCTTCATTCTAACTGGACCCTTGATCTTGATCATAATGAATCTCGGCCACTAATACGGATAGCACCAAATCTTATGAGCAATTAATGCTGACTGCTTTAAATCCTCGTGATTGATTATGCTAATATTTGATTGCTCGCCACGTGTCCTACTGATTGGATGATAAATGATATGCCCTGATCTCGGCAATTATGATGATGTCAAATATTCTTGTTGGGATTCGATTGAATCTTCAATGCCACATTTTTTAATTGAAGATCCTGCCAGGGCCGCATAGGGTGACCAACACTTGAACCGCAGGAAGATACTCTTCGTGAGCCGCATGAGTCAATATCTCATCGAGCCGCAGGGGACGAACTTTCTGTGAGCCGCATATGCGTGGTCTTTGCAAACCGCAGGAGACGACCTCTCCATGAGCCGTATATGCATAGTTTCTGTGGGCCGCATGTGGTATTGAGCCGCATAGACCGGGCTATGGGTGGACCGCATATGGCGGATTCCTGTTTAATCATATTAGAGTGACGCCTCACTGAGCCGCATGAAGCTTGTTCTTTAACTGAGCCGCATGAGACTTTTGCCACGTGGCAATCTAGGATTTCTGACAGATCGGGTCAGAGATTTTCTTCTTTTCCCGAAGAATCTGTCATTATGGCAGAGCCATTATGACACTTTATGTCAGAGACGTCGCAGCCGTCGAGTCGTGTCAGAGCATTAAATGAGGCCATTACTCCAGTGGCCAACTGTAGGGGGGGTCACACGTGGCGTCAATTGAGCCGCATGTTCCTGCTGAACCGCATAAATCTCCGAGCCGCATGAGTCTGAGGGTCTCCTTTTGGGCCGCATAGGGCAACTCCAGTGTGAACCGCATAGGCTTGCTGTCCAAAGCCGCATGGGCCATTATGCCTTTGTTTCTAATATTTTCCATGCTTCTATAGGACCCCATTCAAAGTTTTCAATTTGTAGAATTGAAACACTTTGAATAAGAAGCATGGCCCCGTTCATGCCGCATAGGATGTTCTGTTTACCTGAGCTTCCTGGCCGCATTAGCATCTCGGCCGCATAGATCCTTCTGGCCGTATAGGCTTTTTGCGACGTGCCCTGACCACGTGAGCAAATCTTCATTTAATTGCCTTTGATTTGATTTGCCGCCGCCTTTTGGGGGAGGATCCCAAGGGTCGGTTTTGCTTTGACCGAAGCGTTCTCGCCTTTATTTTTGGAGACGGCGCGTAATCCGAGGCGTCTTTCTACTTTATGGACCGCCTATAAATAAGAGTCTTTCAGCTCTTGGGGATTTCTTTACCTCCTTCCTTTGCTTGAATTCCCTGTTGCCAACTTCGCTCTTCGTTTTCCTTCTTCATCCATCGACCATGGCTCCCAAGAGATCTGCTGCATCGAAGGCCGCGAAAGGCAAGGCAGTTGCCGCTACGGCGACTGCGGCGACGAATGTAGTCGCTCCTCCGCCGGCTGCTGTAGGCGTTGTCCATCCTGATGTTCACCCGCCCATCGCTGGTAAGGAGGTCACTCTGAAAAACCCTAACTGCTGCCCTGGCTCTGTTGTATACTTTATGCACAAGCCACATATACGAGGCGTATCGATGTGACCGCATAAGCACTTCTCCCATTATGGCCGCATGAGCTTGTCATATTCGACCCGAGCCGCATATGCGTTTTCGACCTGGGCCGCATAAGCGTTGCTCACTTTTGAACCGCATGAGCTTGTTGGTTCGTAGCCGCAGCGGTTTGTATGAGCCGGGTTTAGCCACATGAATCTATAAACCCTTCTGAATCTGAGTTGTACGGACTAGGTTAATTCAGAGCCGTATGGGGCTATGATGCGCAGAGCCGCATGGACCTATCTGTTGCTGAGCCGCGTTAGGCTGTGGCGACCTGAGCCGCATAGACTCCCATAATCTTTTTCCAATGCTTCTGTTTTTTGTCTATCTTCTGACTTTGTTTCTTTTATCTTTTTCTAGTGAATCTACCCGTGAATCCTGCGGGGGAACTTTTGGTTGGTTCGAAGCAACTTGCCGAAAACGTGCCACTGGACGTCTTAGTTCATCAAGTGTCAGAGCAGCTCCTCGTTGACGAGCCTTTAGAACGAGTGACTGTTATCAGGGTTCAATCCTTCCCATTCCTTCGTGATATGATGAGCTCAGGGAATCCTGAAGGGAAGCATCTGAGACCAGTCTTCCTCTTTGGAGATGCACTGATCGTTAAAAACTCCCGCGTTCTTGATATTTCCGAGAATTGGGATTTTGATCTGGATGGAAGGCCGATTCATATTCTCATTATGAAGCGTCATTTCCCCTTTGCGTGGTTCAACATGGTTGTCTTGGACAGGCAGATGACAGATCCTCTTACGCCTACCGGACCGGGGATGTTCGTGGGCGAGATCCGTCATAATAAAGCTACCGGGTCGGTGCGTGTGATCAAGAATCCAATCAGTCGGTCCGTGATGGGGTTAGTTCCGGGTTCCTTTATCAATACGCCCGGTCCTAACTTCTCCTTTTCTCAGGCTGATACCTTCTTGAGCCACCTTGCACGAAAGGGGTCTTATCCTGTTGGCAGATTGGCTCTGCAGGGTTGGTTGCACCCCACTCCCCCATGGGCTAACCTGACTTCATGGATTCTGCAGAAATATGAGACACCTTTGAGAGAATTCAATCTTTATGACGCTATCCGGGGTACTAGCCACGGACAGCCCATTAATAAGTCGTTATTCATGGCCCTTCCGGAGATGTATAACGATCGGACAGGGACGTTCTTTACTCCTGTAGGGGAGTTGGGGCTCGCTCTTCATGAGATGTATGACGTCTCCAAGCTTCCCTGGGGAGATGAGCCTTTCGAGGCGTACACTCCGACGAACGAGGAGTTCCGGGATCTAGATCGTCGATTCCCAGGCTTCGTCGCGGTATACCAAGAACTGTTATGTCATCATAGTACCTGCCATCGAGTGGCTATCCAGACAAATGATAGCTCGGAGGGGGATTCTCCTCACACCAAGTCCTGGGTCTCTTATCTTTTTAAGTTCAGCGCTGCTGGCCGGGTCACTTCCCGAGACCGTCAAACTCCTGGTGAAGTGGAAGATTTGATGTCGACCGCTAGGAGGTCGAAGTCTACGGGCGACAAATTTGGGAGTCGGATTGACTCCTTTAGCTATTTTTATTATGGCACTCGACGGTTATCAGATAAGGCCCTTCTGGCCGGATTTTTAATGGTGTCGCTACGCAATTGTGTGGTTTCAGGTGGGGCAGGTGCTATCGAGCGGATCAGCCATCATTTTATTCTTCCTGCCGTGAAATTAGCTTTTGGGGTCAGGTTGGCTCTTCTTCCTGCTATGGTATGCAGTATTCATCGTGGTCTTCGCGCATTCTCGTCCAGAGTCATCGCACATGACGTGGCGATGGACTTTGAACGTATAGAGCTGCCTTATCATTACTTGTTGGGGTGGTTGCTGCTGTATTATCAGTCTTTGATGAGGCCTGGGACGGGAGACAGCGTCACGGGCGATGATGCCTTTCTTTTCAAATATCGTCATCAGCCTTGGGAATATAGCACTATGTCGGCATGTCGGAGGATGTTGGCGAGGACAGACGGGTATAGCTTCTTCGTATCTGTCCCCCGTTTTACTGACCAGGAGGTGAGGAATGTTCATGTTGATGGAGTGAGACCTCCTCATTTCTTGCCTGAGAAGATGCGTTATTGGTTGCGTAACATTCGCCCATCGCACTTAGTTTATCGCAACCGTAACACTGTATACCTGGAGCCCTATTTGCCCAGTAGATTTGCCCACCAATTTGGGTATTGTCAACTATTCCTTGGGCATCCCAGTCCTAGCCTGGGGTTTGAGGGCAGTATACTTGACGGTATTAGGGCGTGGAGCTATTATGACACTTATCATACTCGGACTAGTTTCTCTGTTCCTGTGGCCAACGTGCTAGAGGAGATCTTGCATATGGCTGCCTTCTACCATATTACAGTGAACCAGGCTCCTGTAGATTTTGACCCGAGGACGAGCTTCATTCTGGGCACTCGCTTGGCGGAGAAGACTCCAGTGTCGAAAGCGAAGAAGAAAGGGGCGAATAGAGTCCCTATGCCTGATTCTGAGTCCTCTGACACAGCTGAGAGAAACAACGAGCAGGAGGAGTGGGACGACAAGGATTCTCCTTCCTCTAGTGGGGAAGTAGCGGTGGATCAGCCGCCCCTTATGACATAAGAGGGGATGGCGGATCGACCGTCGACCGTTTTTGGTGAGATAGAAGATCAACTGTCACTTGTTCCTGAGGTGATGAGGTCGAAACCACCGTCTGCAATGCCTGGTCTCTCGCGTAAGCGAGGCAGGAGTGAGTCTGCCGATGAAGGAGTGACTTTTTCTGTAAAGAGAACTGTGGCCAGATCTCGTAGGCTATTTATCACGGAGGGTGAAGGTGCGGGTGATGCTCCGGAGGTAAAGTCAAATCGGATTTATCTGTTTATTATGATCTTCCTCTTCTTGGGATATGACTTAATCACTTTTCTTTGCAGGCGCCTTATGAACCGGACTCTCATGCACCGTCTTTCGCCCCCGCTGTTAATCCGACCCTGGCTGCTTTAATTAGTGGCGTCTGTACCGTGGTCCTCTCTACGGAGGCTCTTTCAACGGATGCTGAGAACTCTCGAGTTATTGAGACCCCAGTCCGGGATAACGAAGGTTCCTTTGGACTTGTCTCCGAGATTGCTGGAGTTTCGGAAGGCGATGCCGATCTCGGCGCATCTCCTTCCGAAGGTGCTGGGGTGGAGGAACCTATCTCATTTAGTTCGGAGGCCGTCGGTGAAGGTGCTGGGGTGACTGCAAGCGAACCACAGCCTCCATGTTCTTCGGCTGGTAAGATTGGCCAAATATTGACTCATGCGGACGCTTATTTGCTTTACCAGCATATCCTCCAGGTCAAATCGATTCATGGTTGTTTTGGCCCTGTAGGTCCCGACCCTTCACTTCCCGCGTCGGATGTTCTTAGGGAAAGCTCGACCTGTCCTGATCCGGGGGAAGGGAGCGCTTCCCTTCCTTTATCGACTCATACTGAGGGACCTCCTGCCAGTCCTGGGCAGGTGGGGATGGAGCTTGTCCCAAGGACTGCGGTCTCTACCTCATCCTCTGCTTCTTTTGCGGCTTCAGAGGCTGACATCTCGGTCCTACCGAGCGTTCAAATTCTACGGACTGCTGAGGAGGAGTTGGCCGCTGTTCAAGCGTCCTTCCGTGCAGAGTTGGTTTCTCTCGTGGCAGGAGCGGCAGATTCTATCGCGTCTTCTTCTGCGCTGCCAGCCACACTCCCGTTAACACCGGCTTCCTCGGAGGCTTTGAACGAGGTGACGCAAGATGTAGTTTACAGCTTCTATCGCCACTTAGGAAGGGGTGTAGATGCTGCCGTGGAACGGGGAATCCCTTTCACTATGTCTCTGAAGGGTGCTCGTGGCCAGATTGACACTTTGAAGAACCTTCCTGGCGGGTTGGGGTTAGCCGCGCTTCTGGAGCCCAAGCTGGTTGAGGCCGACCAGCTTGTGACTCAACTACTGGCAATACGACAGGCTGGCTTGCCTGCTGCGATTAAACGGGAGCGGGGCTTCCTTGTTGCTGCTCAGGATAAGATTAGGCTTGCTCGAGATGCTGCCAGGCCAGCCGTGCGGGAGGACCTTGACAAGTTCTCCGCTTTGCATGCCAAGCTGGGTCGTCGAAGTCAGATTTGTAGGGCTCGTGAGGAGTCTGCTTCTCGTGGAGTAGCTGCCACACAGGAGCGGATTATTGTACTCCAGCAAGAGTTGGCCCTCCTCGAATTAGAGCGGGAGGCTACTCGTGCAGAACAGGAGTCGATCGCTCGGGAGGCCGAGCGGATTTCTCGAACTTCTGCCAACCTGGAGCGATCTTTCAAGAAGTTCGAGGACAACTGGCAGGCCCACGTTCATCTGGAGAACCCGACGGTGTTGAACCAGGAAGCTGAGCGTCGAGCCAAACAGAAGTTTGAGCGGTCGGTTGCCTTGATAAAGGACCGTCTCACGGTATTATGTGCCCCAGAGCAGTGATCCGTCTTCCAACTCCCTTTGCTTCTTCTTTTGTTTTTTTTCTTTCATATATATATTTTTACTTGCAAGGGATGTGATCCCCACCGATGTAGCTCCTTTGAAAATTTGAAATAAATGAGCACGTTTCAACTCATCTTCTCTTTCTTGTACTTGCGGTGTTCCTGGAATTGGACTTGCTGGGGGATTATTTGTGGACCTGTTACCCTGGGTGTACCTTGGTTTTAGGTACGGATAACAAGTTTGATTAGGACGTTTTGGAGCAGCCATGGCAAAGTGGTCATGGATGTTCTTGGTGTTGGGAAAAGGAGTGCCATAGAGCAGCTGGGCTCATGGGGTACGAAAGAATGGCGGGTTTATGCTAAGAGACTTAGCAAGGGATATTTGTGGACCTACTATCCTTGGCGTACCCTGGTTCAGGGTACAGATAATAGGGTGGAAGGTAACCAGTCATGTTTGCTCCGAGGTTATAAGGACGTAGCAAACATGAGGGTTTAACCGTGGAATCTTCCTACTCAGAGGTAATGAGAGCATGGTAGAAGGAGACTTCACGGAAGCTTTTCTGTAATCAATAGTGGTCAACAGAGGACGTTTGTGGTCAACAGAGGTCGTTTGTGGCCAACAGAGGACATTTGTGGTCAACAGAGGACATTTGTGGTCAACAGAGGATATTTGTGGTCAACAGAGGACATTTGTGGACCTATTATCCTTGTCGTACTCTGGTTGTGAGTACATATAATAGATTGAAAGGGAACCAACATACTTGCTCAGAGGTAATGTGGACATGGCAAATATGGTGATTTCTTCGACGGAGCCTTCCCACTCAGAGGTAATGAGGACATGGCAGGAGTGGGCTCAATGAAGAAGGGGTGCATAGAACTACTCAGAGGTAGGAGGACATGAAAGTTCTATGCGAGGGGGCGGTTTGTTTTTGGTGGAAGTGAAAACGACTCAGAGGTAATGAGGACATGGTCGTTTCGGAAATTGGCGGATCGATTACCCTTTTTGTGCACTGGGAGTGCGGGTAGTGGATCTTGAGGGAGGATCTCTTTCAGGAAGAAAGTTCAGGGGTGTAATTACACGTGACTTACTATATGATAGAGTGACCAGAATGTAAGTTCAGAGGTACCAGCAGGTACGTAACTTGGTGATTTAGAATATTGAGGAAGTGAGGGTTTAGCGACGCCGGCGGGTGTATGGCTCAGTAATCTGAAATGTTGTAGATGTGGGTTCAGTGGTATCAATGGATACATGACTCGATAATTTGGAAAATGGTGGGTGTGAGTTCAGTGGTACTAAGAGGGTACATGACTCGATAATTTGAAAAATATTGTCTAAACATAGTATTTCTTCAGAAACTTGCCGTTGACGGGCAACATAAGCAAGTCCCCATTCTGCTTGGCGAGACGGTAGGCGCCGTTAGAGAACACGGTCTCGATGACAAATGGACCTTCCCATTTTGGCTGGAATTTGCCTGCGGTCTTGTGAGTCATGACCATTGGCCTCCGGACTACCAGAACGAGATCGCCCACTTGGAATGTTCTGATTTTGACCTTCTTGTTGAAGGCCCCTGAGACACGTGCTTGGTATAGCTCGATCCTTTGCTGAGCTAAGAGGCATTTTTCATCTAGGGCCTCCAACTCTTGTAGTCGGCGTCGGTAGTTATCGTCTGTTGTCAATTGATAAGTGAGGGCGACGCGGAGTGAGGGAATCTGAATTTCTAGTGGGAGGACTGCCTCACTCCCGTATACTAGAGAGAATAGTGTATTTCCAGTAGCTGTTCGAACCGTGGTACGATAGGCCCATAAACATTTGCCGAGCTTCTCGTCCCAGTCGCGTTTGTTGGAGGATACAAACTTCTTGAGGAGTTTGATGATTGTTTTGTTGAATGCCTCTGCTAACCCATTTGCTGCCGGGTTGTATGGTGTTGAAGCAACATTCTGAATGTGGTGCTTATCGCAGAATCGATAGAATACGTGGCTTATAAACTGCGAACCATTGTCATGGATGATCCTTCATGGCAGTCCAAAGCGATATATGACGTGGTGCTTGAGAAAGCTAATCGCGTTTGAAGTTTTGACTTCTGCGAGTGGGATAGCTTCCGCCCATTTGGAGAAATAATCAGTGATCGCAAGTATGAAGCGATGTCCTCGAGAGGAAGGTGGGGTGATTGGACCAATGATATCCATCCCCCATGCTTCAAATGGCCAAGATGCCACCGTTGGGTGTAGAAACTCGGATGGTTGGTGAATGAAGTCCGCGTGGACTTGGCAGGCCTTGTATTTTCTGGCATAGTCTATTGCGTCAGCTACCATCGTGGGCCAGTAGTAGCCCATCCGGCGAAGGCGGTCTTGCAGCTTAGGGCCAGGCTGATGGGCCCCACAGACACCGTCGTGAGCTTCTCGTACGGCTTCTTTGGCTTCTGCGTTTGATAAGCACCGGAGCAATAACCCGTCGTAGGATCGTCGGTATAGCATCTTTGTCTCTGTGTCGTAGAAGAATCTGAGAGAACGTCGTCTGATGGAGGTGGCTTCCCTTGGATTCTCGGGGAGGATGTTGTATACGACGAAGTCAATGAACGGTTGCCTCCAGTCTGGTGTTTCGTCGATTGACTGGGCGGAATAGCTTGCCATGAATTGGATATTGTTCTTGGGACAGACCAATTCGTGGCCTATCACGTCAACCGAGTGATGAGCTTGGTTCGGCACTGCTAAGGAAGCGGCAAGGCCTGCTAGGGCATCGGCTTCGATATTTTGAAGTCTGGGGACGTGTTCGATGAAGAATCCCTCGAATGAGGAGATAATGTCGATTGCTATTTGGTGGTAGGGGATCATGTCTTCATGGCGGACTTCGTACGACCCCCGAATCAGGTTGACGATTAATTGTGAATCGCCGTATGCTTCAAGATATTCTACCCCCAGCTCCTTTGCGAGTTGGAGGCCAATGACCAAAGCGTTGTACTCGGCCACATTGTTGGAACAGGGTTCCGTGAGAGAGTAGGCGTGATTGACCACTAGCCCGGTAGGAGAGATCAATACCACTCCGACCCCGACGACGATATTTTCCTTGGGTCCAGTTCTTGAAGCGCCATCGAAGAACATCCTCCATATGTTATCGTGGGTAGTTGTATTCGAATCGGCGACCTCATCTGGGATTTCCTCGTATATTCTGGGTGACCCCGATCCTGGATGGGCTGCCAAAAAGTCTGCCAGGGCTTGGCCTTTGACAGCCTTCTGTGGGACGAAGATCATATGATATGGGGATAGCAGTATCGCCCATGTAGCGAGGCGAGAGCTGAGCGCCCCTGGTTTAGTCATGAGGACACTGAGGGGATTTATCCGTGAGACCACATGTTTGGTTTGTCCTGTAACATAATGCCGCGTCTTTTGAATGGCGAATACCAAGGCAAGGCATTCTTTCTCCACGGCAGTGTATCGGTGTTCGGGCCCGACCATCATTCGGCTGAGATAGTATATATCTTGCTCGTGGCCTGCATCGTTGTTTTGTGCCAGCAGGGCACCGAGGGAGTGTTCCATTGCTCGTACATAGAGTAGAAATGGTTTTCCAGGGACCGGGGCCACCAGGCCTGGAGGATTTGACAAATATTCTTTGATGTCGTCGAAAGCACGCTGGCATTCCTCGTCCCATACGAATGAGACTCCCTTCTTTATGAGGTGTGTGAACGGTCGGCTTCGCCCGGAGAGATTGGAAATGAACCTTCTGATATAAGCTAGTCTCCCTTGGAGGCCTCTAAGTTCGCGGAGATTTTTCGGGGGACCCATCTCCATTATTGCCTTGGTTTTCTCAGGGTCTACATGGATACCCCGTGCAGTGATGATGAAACCTAAGAACTTCTCGCTGGATACGCCCAAGAATGACTTTGTAGGGTTCATCTTCAGATTGTGGGCTCGCATTAGGTCGAATACCGTTCTCAGATCTTGCAGATGATCTTCCTTACGGCGACTCTTGACAGCGATGTCGTCGACGTAGCATTCCACTGTCTTGCGCAAATGTTCTCTGAAAATGATACTCATAGCCCGCTGATATGTGGCACCAGCGTTCTTTAGACCGAATGGCATGACTGTGCAGCAATACGTGCCAATCGGTGTTCTAAATGATGTGTGCTTCTCATCGTCGGGGGACATCTTGATTTGATTATATCCCGAGAATCCATCCATAAATGACATACGTTCGAAGTCGCATGTGTTGTCAATCATGATGTCCGTGATTGGGAGGGGAAATTCGTCTTTCGGACATGCTTCATTTAGATTACGGAAGTCGATGCAGATTCGGATTTTCCCATTCTTCTTAAGGACCGGGACTATATTGGCGACCCAATCAGGGTGTTGCTCCTCACGGATGAAGCCGCTGGCCATCAGCTTGTTGACTTCGGCTTCGATTGTGTCCATGACTCCTGGGCGGAAGTGTCGTTGCTGCTGCTTGACTGGCTTTGCATCCGGTCGTATGTTGAGTTTATGAAGAGCAATATCGGGATCTAATCCCGGCATGTCTTCGTAACTCCATGCGAATACGTCAATATATTCTCTGATGAGTTCTAGCAGTGATTCCCGTTCCTCGTCTTTTAGGCTTTTACTGACGAAGATTGGCTTTGGAGAGGATTCGGAGCCGAGGTCGACCTGCATAACTTCATCCTCTGTAGGAGGCTCTCTCAGCTCGAACCGCTTTTCCCATTGTGCGTCTAGCTGTTGGGCCCATGGCTCAAGCTCGAGGATTTCAGGAATGTCCTCGTTTTCTTCGTAAGCATCGGTGAATTCCATGTTGGCTGACAGGACCTGTCTGAATATGTCTCCGACGCTGGTATCCGAGTCGAAAGTTGGTGACCCGGTTGAATGTGACTGGCAGTCGCACTCTTCATCTAAATTCTCTGGGGTCGTCGTGGGAGTTACATACCCTAGTCCACATCGAGTTTTGCTATAGTAGTCCCGTGGCTTACCAGACGGTACTGGGGGCTTTAAAGGTAGTCGCCGTCCGGTACCGTAATTCAAACCTGGTGTAGTTTCTAGATCATATCCTTGTTTCTGCATGAGGTATTTGGACTGGGGACTATAAAGGTATAGAGGCAATCTCCCGGCATCTGACCCAAGATCGACTTCTTTTACGGTGAAGGGGTACGGATCGTCTTTCCGGCCGAAGATAATCGGGTGGTCCCCTCCCTCGACTATTCGGTAAGCATCTTCTGCCGGAGTAAGCTGGATTGTGGTATATACATTTGTCACTTGTGTGTGTAGGTGAGTGCCTATACCGTGGTCCATAGCATACATTGCACATAGCTTATTGAGCTCGGTGTAGTTCAAAGATAGCCCTTTATTGATAAAATAAGGTATCTTCTCGAGAGGGATTACATCATCCGCGGAAGGGGTATCGGAGTGGGCAGCCACATACTTGGCTAATTCTGGTTCTTCTTCGGCCACCCCCTGTATAAGTGAAGACTAAGAGAGCGACCTAGTCAGCTTGATCTTCAGAGGCTCGACTGGCGGAGCAGGTCGTGGAGTTGTTGGTAGACTGGCAACCCCTAGTTTGGCATCTGACGTAGGGCGAGGAGTGGATGGTTCGCTAGAAGCGTCTGACCTCGCATCGGGGTGACGACCCTTTTTAGGAAGACGTATCGGGAGCGGTCTATCGGAGGGATTGAGCTTCTCCGTTTGGAGCTGACCGACTCTCGGTAGTTTGATGGTAAGTGGCCCTGGTGTGGGTTTCGGCGCTTGGCCAGACCTTGGCAGCCGGATTCTCATTTGTTCTTCTTGTGCCGACAGACTGATTGCGTCCTTACGCAGAGTAGTCGTAAGGGGTGCAGAACTGCCCGGTTTGCGAGCCTGGAGGTGGATCGTCAGAGGTTCTTCTGATCCTGTGGTTGTCTTGGTGTGAGCTTGCACCTCCTCTTCGACCAGGTGCTTCTTTGATTTTTTGTACAGACAGGAATCTGAGTAATAAGATTCGACTCCCTTGAAGGGATCGATATCAGCAAACTCTATCCTCACGAAGCCGTGCTTATCGACATATTTGAAGCACTGGTGTAGCGTGGAAGGCACGATCATGTAATCGTGTATCCAAGGCCGCCCCAGAAGGATATTGTAAGATGTGTCGGCATCTATGACGTAGCAGGTGACTTCTGATTGGAGATCGCCGATCTGACATTTCAAGCGTATCTTCCCTATTGGGTAGCTCCTGCCCGAATTGAAACCGCTAATGGCGGTGCTTGTAGGTGTTAGGCGGTGCATCGGAATACGAAGATGATGTAGAAGACCCTTCGAAATGATGCTTATGGAGGATCCAGGATCAATGTGCATTCGGTCCACCTTCACGTCGCCGATGTATCCAGTGTAGTACAATGGGCGATCGTGCAGGTTAGTTTTGATGAGCATATCCTGCGGAGAGAAGACGATATTGGGCATTGCCCCTGTACACGCACTATCTTGGAGCTCTGCAGGTTGGTTATCTCCTGTAAGGTTGACCTGAGCCAAGTATGCATCGGCATTTTGGAGCGCCTCGCTTAAAGCTGTGCGGACATACTTCGAGAGCCTCAGGAGTTCATATAAAGATAATTTGGCCGGTGTATTGGCCAATTGAGCCAAGATGTCGAAGTTGTAGGGTCTTTCTAGCCCCTGAGGTGTTTCCTTTCGGAGGGATTTATCGAAGCGAGTCTCCTTCGGTCTAGGCTTGTCGGTCGTCGAAGGCTGAGCCGGTCCCGGAGTATCAGCGTTTGTGGGTTGCTGATCATTAATCGGATTCTCGGCCACTGGTTGGGCTTGTGCTCCAGATCGAGTAGTGACAGCTGAGACTTTCTCCTTCTCTATCGAGGCGGTGCGGCATGATCTGACCTTTCCACTTTTCTTTTTAGAAGGTAAAGTGGGCTGAGTCACCTCGTGGACTAGGTCCGGATGGACCCACATGATTTCCCCTCGTGATATGGTGAGAGGTACTAGACCGGGAGTTTGATCACGGGTAGACGGAAGATTAGCGATTTCCATCGTTGCCAGAGGGATGGGTATGACACCGTCTTGAGTCTCTGTTGGAGGGAAATTGCCGAATTGTACGGACACCATATTGGCTGCTACGGTTACCTCCTCGAAGTCGATAGCCAGAGCGTTCGAATCGATGAGGTTCTGGATATACCGTTTCAGTTGGTAGCAGTCGTGTGTAGCATGTTGGACATAGCGGTGGTAATGGCAGAATTTCGGATTTTCCAAATCAGCCGGCCGAGGTTCCCGCCTTGGTGGAGGAAGCTGAATTCTATCTCCTTGTATAAGCATGTCCAAGATAGGCTTGACGTGGCCGTCTTCGAAAGAATAAGTGATTTGAGGCCATTGTTTGTCTGCTGGCTGTGGCTCGGGCTTCTGGGCTGTATCGGTCGCCATAGCCTGCTTGCCTCTGTTGTCCCGGTTGTTGGAGGGGCTACCCCCATTGTCGCTGCTGGCGTTGGGATGCTTCCCTTTGTTCTCTCCCTCTGAGATATGCAACCCCAGTTGGCGAGCTTTCTTCAATCGTTCTTCGGCACTTGAAGCGCTGATGATAAAAGCCTTCCAGTCCTTGAATTGGCTTTCGCCCATCCAGAGACTAATTGTTGGGAGTAGTCTCTTTTTGCAAATTTCAATCAAGGAAGAGTCCGGATTGCCAGATGGTAACTTCATTGCGGTTTGACGAAACCGCTCAATGTAATTCCTCGTCAGCTCTTTCTCTCCTTGAACGACGTCCATGAGGGTAGACATCGTGACGTCCTGCCCTACCTCATAGAACCTCTCCAAGAACAAGCGCTTGAAGCCAGCGAAGGAGTGAATGCAATTATCTGGCAGGTTGCGGTACCAATCGAAGGCGACTCCTTCCAGTACCCCAATGAATAACCGTGTGAGGATGGCGTCATCATGGGGCAGATGGTCGGTAGTGACCTCAAAAAAAGTGATGTACCGGCTTGCTGAAGTCTTGCCATCATATGGGTTGATATTGAACGGCTTATATCTTGGGGAAAAGGGAACATCCCTCCATTCAGCAGGATATGGTTGCCGTATTCTGAGGTCTTGAGAGTTTTCTCGGGCGTGGAACATTGCTCGGAGCTCCTGAACCTCTCTTCTTACTTCTCGAGCCTCATCTGTCGCGGTAGGAGCCGTTATCTCAGGAGCATTATTGCCCGGGTTTGGTGCCGCTGAATTTGAATCTATGTTGTTCGCGGGACCCATGCTTGTCTGACCAGGTGTCACTCCCTGCAGAGTAGGAAGCGCTGCTTTGATCTCGTCCACAGACTTGACCAAGGCGTGCAGTATGGCCTCCAAAGTGTCGATACGTTGGCGATCGCCGGAACCACCTTGGCTGTTGTCCGTCATGAATACCGTCCTCACGTGAGGAGTGACAGAAGGAGTGGTGGCGGACGTGCCCTCCGAGTCATACTCATGCATCGAGAAATCATCAGGATATGTGGCGATGTTCTCTTCAGGTTCGAACTCGGAAGGAGCAGTACCCCCAGTTTCAGAGCTTGCTTCGTTTGGGGTGTCCTCGGGGATGTCGGTATCTGTTGTATCCGTCTGGAGATTTGCTTCCTCCAGTCCATCTTCTTGGAATGTCGGGTTATCGTGGATGTTCGGAGGAGAGCTACCCCTAGTTCCAACAACCCCCAGTGACGTGGGTGGTGAACTTCCTACTGCAGCAGTTTTCGTCTTTGAATGGGTGTGTTGGAATACTCCAGCAGAGGATGATCCTTTAGACGACGGCTTCTTAGCTGCAATAGTCGACACCTTTGGGCTGGAGATGCTGGCCTTCTTTCCTCTCCCCTCAACGGGGGCTTTCGGCGCGGAATTACAGGAGGCTACAGGAGGTGCCTCGTCTTCCGAGCTCGGATGTCGTAATCTTTGGAAGACGGATGGCCGGTCTTCCATTACTGCCGTGTTGCTGCAACAGCAGTTGACGATAATCTGGGCGCAGTGACGTCCCTGTGAGGACTCTCTGCACGCCGAGGCCCCTTCTCTTTCCTTGCGCTTGTGGAGGATCGCCTCACGCAGGTCAGAGGGACCACTCTGTCCGTTCGCCGTCGGGGTTTGGACTTGAGCGGTTCTGTACAACTTCCCATCAGGGGCCCGTGTGATAATCTGCGGGACGCCCTGATAGTCAGAGGTTGGGGCAGCTATCTGGGCTTGATGAGCCCGCGCTGCCCTAGACTTCTTCTTTTTAGCACTTGTGGGTGCATAATAGGAAGAGTCCAAGTTGAACATCACAGAGTCTGGCTTATCATCCAGAGTGTCATCAGGGTTCGGGCCGTACGAGAGACGGTCGAAAACTGGTCGAGAGGAGCATGGAGCGGATGCTATGCGGCTGGGAGCGGAAACCGTGCAGGCTGTCTGCACGCGGTTGTCTCCTGTCGTCGGACGAGTTCTTATGCGGCTAGGAGCCATGACCGTGCAGGCTGGCCGCATGCGGTTGGCATCTGTGGCCGTATGGGTTTTCTGCAAACGATTGACTTTACTAGCCGCATGAGTTTCATCCATGCGGTCGGGAACTGTAGTCGCATAAGTTTTACGGCTGACAGAAGTAGCCGCATGAGTTTTCTTCATGCGGTTGGCGGATGTAGCCGCATGGGCTTTCTCCCTGCGGCTAATACTCTTCTGCAGTTCGGACCGCGTAGAGTCCCTCTTTGTCCCTGCAAGTCCAGCATCATAATGTTTTCTTCTGCCGGACTTGGGGACAGCAGAGTTGTCTACGATCTGAAGTGGGACCGCAGGAGAATCCTTCTCGCCGTCTTGAGCAATAGAGGGCATCCCATCGAGGGCTTGAGGAGGAGCAAATGACTTCGATCTCCATTCTTTGCGAGCCTTCATGGTGCGGGTGCGCTTCTGGGCTGGGCCAGCGCTGCCTTCAGAGAGCATCTCTTCGAACGCCTGTTGGTCGAAGCGGACGACCATCTTCTTTTGTGTGGAGCCAAGTTTGGCTGCATCTGATTGCGTCACCAACTCCTCAGCCGTGGAGAAGTTAGTTCCCAGCAGAGTCGCCATCGTGTTTGCCATTGATTGTAAAAGAACAGAACAATTATCGGAGGACTGAACTTAGACTCACAATACAAACTCGCTCGCACAAAGAAAGCCTAGGGACGAAAACCTAGGTACAGCAGACTAAGTGCGATTGTTTATTTTTGATTCTGGGGGGTAACGATAGAGGCTCGGGAAAGCGACGGCCGCTCTGCCTTACTCCTTGGACGATCGGTATGCAGCCTTGACTCGGGGAAGATCTGCTCGGCGTTGACGAAGAAAGGCTCTTCTTGCTCTCCTCTGGTTGCTCTCTTGGCTTCTCTCTCTCTGTGATTATCAAGAAAAAAAAGGGGAACTCTCTCTCTCTGTGTGTATCTCTCTCTTCTTATTTTTTTTATTCTTTTTTTTATTATTGCCGCCCTTTTGTATGGGAATGATGCTGGCTATTTATAAGGGTGGGATGTGATCATTAGGGTTTGCTAATGTCTATCTGTTTGGAATGTCGGCGCTCCTTCATTCTATCTGGACCCTTGATCTTGATCATAATGGATCTCGGCCACTAATGCGGATATCACCAAATCTTATGAGCAATTAATGCCGACTGCTTTAAATCCTCGTGATTGATTATGCTAATATTTGATTGCTCGCCACGTGTCCTACTGATTGGATGATAAATGATATGCCCTGATCTCGGCAATTATGATGATGTCAAATATTCTTGTTGGGATTCGGTTGAATCTTCAATACCACATTTTTTAATTGAAGATCCTGCCAGGGCCGCATAGAGTGACCAACACTTGAACCGCAGGGAGATACTCTTCGTGAGCCGCATGAGTCAATATCTCATCGAGCCGCAGGGGACGAACTTTCTGTGAGCCGCATATGCGTGGTCTTTGCGAACCGCAGGAGACGACCTCTCCATGAGCCGTATATGCATAGTTTCTGTGGGCCGCATGTGGTATTGAGCCGCATAGACCGGGCTATGGGTGGACCGCATATGGCGGATTCCTGTTTAATCATATTAGAGTGACGCCTCACTGAGCCGCATGAAGCTTGTTCTTTAACCGAGCCGTATGAGACTTTTGCCACGTGGCAATCTAGGATTTCTGACAGATCGGGTCAGAGATTTTCTTCTTTTCCCGAAGAATCTGTCATTATGGCAGAGCTATTATGACACTTTATGTCAGAGACGTCGCAGCCGTCGAGTTGTGTCAGAGCATTAAATGAGGCCATTACTCCAGTGGCCAACTGTAGGGGGGTCACACGTGGCGTCAATTGAGCCGCATGTTCCTGCTGAACCGCATAAATCCCCGAGCCGCATGAGTCTGAGGGTCTCCTTTTGGGCCGCATAGGGCAACTCCACTGTGAACCGCATAGGCTTGCTGTCCAAAGCCGCATGGGCCATTATGCCTTTGTTTCTAATATTTTCCATGCTTCTACAGGCTGCTGCTGATACTGAGCTGGCCTCTGATGAATCGACTGAGGCTAAAACTGCCTCGGCTGCTGAAACTGAAAGTGAGGCCTCTTGGCCTGGCCTCCGCTGCTGCTACTGCCCCCAAGTGGGTCTCTCCCTCTCTTGAGCCTAAGCTCAAGATCATCCTCTGCTAGCAGGGCTCCCGTCAAGATCTCCTCAAACGTAGCATCTCTGTTCCCCATGGTCAGGGACTTGACCTCCTTGACCAGACCCTTCCGGAACCTCTGGGCCTTCGCCGTCTCGCTCAACCCCTCAACAAACCTGCCGAGACGGCCAAACTCTCCCGCATACTCCTCAACTGAGAGGCTCCCCTGGACCAAGCTCTCAAACTGTGTCTCCAAGGCTCTGACTGCTGAATCTGGGAAGAACTTCTTCTTGAAGAAGCCCCTTAACTGCTCCCAAGTCTGCCCTGGTACCCCCACCCTGGGGTCCGACTGATACCAGGTGCGAGCAAGATCTCGCATCCGGCTAGCTGCGGCCTCGATCTGAAGGTCTGCTGGAATCCTGGCCAAGCGGAAGATCTCCTCCATATGCTCGATCCACTCATCGGCATACAGGATTCCCTCTGTCCCCATGAAGTCTCTGGGGCTCATCTTCTGAAACTGCTCGATCCCCGGTGTCCTCTGCTGCTGCACCACTGGTCGAGCTGCGGCTGTCGTGACGGCCAACTCCATGCCTCTGTCCTGCCAAGCCTGCTGTCGGTCCATGAACTGTTGGAAGTACGTGAACATCTGAGCTGCGTCCACATGTCCTGGAGGCGGTGGTGGCTGGAAAGGATCCTCTAGATAGACCGGGTCCTGCCTCCCAGTCGGTGGATGTATACCCCCTGCTGCGGCTGCCGAGGTCTCAACACGAGCTGAGGGGGCAAGAGCTGCAGTCCCCTGGCCTCGCCGTGCTGGCTGAGAGGTAGCAGTCCCCTCTATAGCATCCTCATGGACGGCACGCTACGAACGAGTCTCTACTATCCTGAAGATAGACAAACAAGAGTATCAATTTCTGAGAAAGAAGCGATATAACAAAGGTGGACAATTATAATTCAAAGGATCAGCTGACAAAAGGATTTAGATAGCAATAAAAGAAATTTTCCTAAAGTGATTGAGTATCTTAAAATTAATATCCTATATCCTATAGCAGGCTGCAGTGATACTCTAGTTCGAGTACCACTACACTTCTAGTCTAGACCTGCATGGGCCACCACTGAAAATGTGTCACGACCCGCACCCTAGATTAAGGGCACGAGACATGAATACGTCCAGCCTACGCCGCAGTGTCGGCGGTAGAACGCTGTCCTAAGTCACATCATCTAGCAGTATATATCTAAACAGTTTATACTCCCCGAATGGGGGTGACATAGCAATAATAAACTCAATCACAACTAAGGAAGAGATAGCACGATATGAACAGAACTCAAGGAAATGAAATAGATAAAACAGTAGTCTAAGATAATCCCAGTAATACAAGGTCTCAGATAAAAGAATATATACAAACTGATCTCCAAATAAAGTCTAACTAACATAATCCACTACATCAAGATAATAGCCTAACTATCTAGTCTAGGCAGTCGGGGGAAGGTCCTCAGCTACTGCTGGATCCTCCTGAGGGTCCAGCTCACAGGTGTCATCTAGGGCTGCCCCGTAGTAGGTGTCCAGGCAGGCCTCCTCCTCATCCTCTGTAATATTTCAACAGGTCCAGTCAGGACAGGAGCGAGCACAGTACATCTCAACAATTTATAGCAGGTTAGAAAATATAAACATGCAGTAAAGTAAGATACAAGTACTGAAAGAAGTGCAGTATGTAAACAGGGAGAGAACTGTAATAGAAATATCTACTATACATAGAGAACTAGCAGTGACTAGTGAGTCAGAGTACAATCATGAACATGTAAATAGCCTGGGATGATTCTGATAAGACACTAAGGAATGATTCTGATAAGAAACTACTGGTGTATTATTCACATGTCCACTTATACTCCCCCGTACCCCCAATCAATACACAAGGATCCAGCCAGGTTATGTTATATGATGCTATATATGTAACAGACCCCGAAGGTGATAAACCCCGAAGGTGATACATAGTAGACCCATAAATGGGATAAGGATTCCAGGAAGACTCTACGATCATAAGAGTATATGTCGTAAGTGATCAAGGAACCAATGAAGCATAGTGATACGCCGTGTAAGTGAAACGCACAGAACATGGAGTACCCGATGCTCCCTAAGGATAACATCTCAAGAAGGGATCCATATAGTACCAATCCGTGTGACCATCGTGACAGTACAAGTAAAGTAATCTACTGCAGGAAATAATTCTAAGCAGGATATGAAATGATCAGAGAATGTACTCGCCTGTAACTGAGTGTCCGGTATGAAACGTACTGTCCAAGGAGTGGTGTCTGGCTCCTAATCAGAACAGCACAAGTCACAACAAGTCCAGAATATCAAAATGGAGTCCTACTATGCATTCTATATGATTCTAAGTCAATCCAGACTAAAGTCAACTCTTGGTCAACTCTGGTCAACCCTAGAAGTCAAACTAGGTCAACCAAGTCTAATTTAGTCTAAACTAGGCTAAACTCAACTAGCTAGGTCTAATAAGGCTATACTAGGCAACACACACATTCAAGTACTCATTATACCTAAGTACATACACATTATATATATAGATACAATATTATTGAATCTACACTAAGAATACCTAGGCTAAATATTATAGGTACAACATATATTCAAACACTCACAAGCACACAGGTAATCACCTTGCACACACTACATATAGACATCAATTTAGGGTGCACAGACATGTGTATGTAGAAGGGAAAAAATATGTGGGTGTGTGTCATAAAATCAAGAGTGTGTGTGTGTGTGGGTGATAGGCAGGAATTCATTTAAATCTAACAGTGTACAGGTAATTGAAGAATCAGTGAATGAATAGTGCAGAACAGTGAAGAGGATGTGTGTTTGTGTGGTGTGCTATCAAGTGTAACTAGGTGTCAAATGAATGTGTATGTCATATGTGTGCAGGAAATACCCTGCAGTGAAGAAAGAAGTGTGTGTTCAGTTGCAGGAAAGTGTGTGTGTCTGTGCGAGAGCAGTGCAATCAGTGAAAGGAAAGGAACATGTGTATACTTGTGTCTACAAGAATATGTATGCAGGAAGATCACATAAATGAAGAAGAGGACAGTGGAAGGGAATGTGAAATCTGCACAGGAATAGAAAACAGGAAGGAAATTGAGTGTGTGTGCAGGTGTTACACAAGAATTGACTATCCAAGTTCAGGAATTTAAAGACAGTGGAAGAAGGAGTGTGTGTGTGACATGCACATAACAGTGAATGCTCACAACACAACACAGGGACATGGCCAATACTCAGGTTATACAAACTGGGATCATTCCCAGTTTACAGTAGATTAAGGGTCTCTCCAGGTTCATCAATTTGGGACAGCAAGTTAAGTAAAAAGAAGGAAATGACAGTTCAATACTTACCTTATAATATTAACCCCTACAAACAATTCTCTACAAATCAATTCAACCCAAAACTGTAACCAAAGCAAGAATACACATAGGGAAACATGTTTAAATTAAGAACTCAGTCATTAACACCCTTACATAGGTTAGAATCATCAACTAAATTCAATTTAGTAAACTGGAAGGGAAAGGGTTATCAGAGAATAATGTTTTAACAGTATCAGCTATACATGAGAGCCCCCAACTCAAGTTAAATCCTAATTACATGGTTCCAACACATATTCCAACAAGTAAATCATCTATTCATAGGCTAACAATTTTGTGGGATTCACTAGACAGTGGACACAATTGAATTAAAGGATAAAAATGGATCAACAGTTGTAGAAAACTCAATGATGTATCAATGTATCAGAAATTCCACAGTCCAACCAATTCGAGCCCACAACTCAATACAACCTAACAATTCTAACATATCAGAGATTAAACATAAGGTTTAGATACTAGTTAACCAATTAAACATCATTTAAAAATATTTAAAAGATTAAAACAATCAGAACACTAATTTCAGGAAAAGACAGAGAGCCAATCCTCGTGCACGTGTGCACGCGTGTCGTGCACACGACACAGCACGAGGTGGGCCTCGTGCTCATACACCTGGGTACCCCTACAATTAGGCTAGGTCTAGGTCCAACTGTCATGGGTCCTCGTGTCCACGTGTCCAAGTTAGACACGCGTATCAGAGCCCAAAAACACGCTGAACCAATACAGGCAAAAACCCGTGTCCATAACCGTGCGTGTCCGACACAACACCATAGGTCATGCCACTTGGGGAGTGTCATGACAGTCACTGCCCCAACGTGTCCAGTGAAAATCATGTGCTAAAGTGTCGTGTCCAGTGAGCAATCATGCTCGGGTAGCAGGGGACAAGAACAGTCCCGAGCCAGTGCACACAGTCGTGTCCAGCTCGATTTGCACCCGACACGGACACAAAACGACCATGGTGTCTTCACAAAAATCAATGAGCATACAAGGATCTACATTCCTATTCAAACCGAATTTAAAAACAGTAAAGTTGAACTCTCAGAGGCATTTGGTCGAACACTTAACACACATGACTGATACGTGTCTAGAACGGACACGAAACCTCTGACATAGGACACGAACCTTATCCAGGCATTAGGGGGACTCTTAGGGCTTTATATTGGTGAAGACTACATGAAGTTTCATGGAAATTTGGAGAAGTTACCTTTATGTGAACTTTCAATGGAAAAGGGCTCTTTCTAGCTCTTTGCTTGATGTCCAAATCACTTCCAATCAATAGCAAACTGGACCAAAACCTCCATAACAGCAAGAATACCATTGTTAGAAACTATTGCCACTAATTTGGGGATTTTAGGACCTATTATGGAATTATAATGAATTAAAGAAGACAAGAACTCACCTCCTAGAAAATAGGGCTCTTCCTAAAGAAAAGAGGCAACCCTAGTTTTGAGAGGGATTATATATGGGGGCAATCCCTAGGCATAGGGTGGCCGGACACTTGGGGATTGGGTTAGGGTTTGTCAAGCTATTGGGCCTTGGGCCAAACTACAAAGCTAAAAGTAGATTAGATTTAAACAAGGTTCTAAAACCACAAGTCATGACTTATGACTTCTATTACTATTTGCTAAAATGACTTAAACCAAGTGCTGGGCTAGGTTAGACTAGAGTCACTTGACCTAACCATGGCCCACTAACTAGGGTTAGCTTCTAGGTAGGTCTATAAAGTCAACACTAGCCAAAAGTCAACCTAGTCAAACAATTCCAAATAAATTCCTAAAAATTCCCATAAATTCTAATTAATTCTAATAAATTTAAAAATACCCAAAAATGACAAAAATACCCTCACACTAGAAATATGGTAGTGACACCCAAGCCAACCATCCTAACCCGATATATATACGTACAACAGAGTAGCAGCTATATAAGCCGTGCGCAAGAACCTCTCCCAAAACCCTAACAACCCTTCGTCGTGGCCTCGACCCCGAGATCCTTGACAACCCCCGGCCCAGGCGAACGCCCCGGCGCCTCCACCGCCGGCAGACCCTGGCCTGAGCCGCCGCAAAGCCGTGGTCGAGCGGCCACAGTATCCCGAGCAACAGCAGCAGTTCAGCCTCCCACCCCACTTCACGATGTGATTTCTCCGTCGTTACTTCGTCGTTTCATGAACCGCTTGGTTAGGTATGATGACAACCCTACCCCCTACAAACCCTTTTGTTAGAATCGAGCTAAACCCTATATATTTCTCGGGAACTCGAACCAAAGTTCCCAAAAAACTGTCAGAATAGAATAGTTTTAGAGCAGTCCCAACCCACGACTTGGAAGCCGAATTTTGACCCAAATACTGAGTGTTTCAACAAACCAATTGAAGACAGTCATTAACAATATAACCAAGAATGAAACACATCTTTTAGATCGGATTTTTGTTCATTATACAGCAAATAATTCATGATTGAAATTGACAAAAATATTATTTTCAAAATATTAAAAAAATATGAATTTCCCCGATATGGTGTGCGCCCCGACAAATCGGGCGACATGTTCGTGCGCTATACACACCGAAAGGTGCGTATGGACGTTGCTGACGTGTGGGAACTGACGGGACTCGATTTCGTTGTGTGTGCTCGACGAAATCAGTACGTATCCGTCGAGATACCCCTGTATCGACATTTTGCAAACTTGACCATAACTTTGTGCACGTTCGTCAGATCGATACAAAATTTGGGTCATCAGGACCGTATCAATTTTTTGGTCATGTATGCCAAGTTTGGACCGATTCTGAGAAGGTTGATCGGAACGCCAAAATTGGCGGGCCCGCGACCCGCTCTAAGGGGCGAATTTGTGCACAGCCGACCGGAATCCTACTTTAGACATACGATTGGGTTCGTCTCCTCAAACCGGATCCATAGTTTGATGACTTTAGAGATCGTAGGTTATGGCACGTATTTCGGTGCAAAATGGGTCAAATGGTGGACATCATTTTGACCCAAAATTACTATTTTGCCCCTATTCCAGAATTAGACTTTTGGACAGGCGTTTCCTAGGTATTTCTTTTATGCCAAATCTGTTCGTGATGTTTATTTCATCATCTGAGGTCGTTCGTAGGAGTTGGCTTTCATTGCTTTCATATTCTAAAGAGTTGAGTCATCAGGCGTCGCCATTCTGCATACAACCTCCAGGCAAGATACCTTGCCACCCGATGTTTATTTATTTAGCTCATATTTCATGCATTATTTATTATTTTCTTTATACAAAATAAACTGTGATACATGGCATAACTATTAGAACTTACTGCTCAGTTATATTTCCTGCTATATATTATTTTTTTACCCATTAAACTTAGAGTTAAGGGACCACCCTTTGTGTGTTGCATTCATTGGCCTTGACAAATTTGTATCACGAATTTATGAGTCACATATTGAACTCGAACATGCATGATTGGCTGGCCACCAGTACGTATAAGTCGTGTGATAGGATTAACCGCTAATAGACATTGCATGCTTAGTTTGACTTAGCGGTTAATAGGGGTATGTGTTATGGAAATAACATAGTAGGCATTGGGCGGGGAGTACATATCCTTAGCGTATGGGCTAATTTACACATTTTCCTTGTGACCGTACGCTCCACCGGAGATGCGGGTTGACGACCCCTTATTACTGTTGGCCACTGACGTTCGTGGAACGATTATGCCTGAGGCCCCTGGTGCCCCAAGGGGGGACTATGCCGATCCCATTTTAGCCAGGGCCCATGCGTTGGAGAGATGTACTTAAACTGCATTCACATAGAATGGTAGGCTACCCTTATCCGTTAGGTACGAGTACTCTTGGTTTGGGTACTTGTATCTGACCGTGGCTTGGAACAATAACTTATCGCGGACTAGTTCGCCACATCTTGTCCTTGTTTGGTTGTAGGTATGGCTTACTACTCCGATGAGAAAGTATTGAACCTTGTTGGGGTCCGGATACCATATTGGATTTGTGACTTGGAAAGATATCTCACCGTGGGTTAGTGTGCCATCTCCTGTCCTTGTTTGGTTGGGGAGATTGTACGCTAATCCAAATGGTGATATATTGGACCATGTTATGATCTGATCTTATTTATTCTTATTGAGCAGTATTTATTCAGTTTATGTGGCGTATTCTTTTTGTATCTTGTTACGTCCCTCTGAGGACCTGGTGATCTCTCCAGGTATAGGTGTGCAGGACTTTCCGCAGGAGTATGGCTCCACTATAGACTCATCATTCACGTTCAAGCCAGTCGTACCTTCTGATCATAGCTGTCCCTATTGGGTCGAGGAGCCTATTTAGTCATCATTTCTTATTCTATTTATCTTAGAGGATGGACTCTACTTCCTTTCAGTTTATTCTAGTGCCGGTAGTAGATTTGTCTCCGCCCGGTCAACAGCTATATTTTGACATTTACTTTGACTTGTGAGTTACCATTATATTTTGACATTCGCTTTGATTATAAGATTCAATTTTCTTTACATTATACTGTGGATGAGATTAGCTTTTACCTGTGACTGTCTGTTATTATTATTCACAAAATAGCTTATGTGTATATTTGAGATTTCTATATATTGGAGTATATCTCGTATATATGCAGCTGGCATGCTACGTTCCTAGTCCTACGTATTATGGGACTTGGGCGTTACATGTTTTTGTGGTGGCCCATGCAGGTCTAGATAAATTGTTATAATTCTTTACCGTACCAAGCAAGCCTGCGTATAGGATTAGAAATTTAGGATCTCATCCACATATATGACATTCTATCTCGCCTTCATTTCGAACTCCCAACTGTCTATTTTGATTGCTTCTTGCTTGAATTATTCTTCCGTAAACCCTTTTCCCACTATCGTGCGTACTAGGTCATCATGTTCCACCATTCAATCCCACAACTAGTTCAACTCCTATAAGTTGGGTAGGAAGCCTCACAACCTAAATTCCTTTGACTTAACCAAGGCCTTAGACAAGAAGACAATAGGACGACTGCATAGCCACGAACATCGGACACGACTTAGATTCTTACGTAGCTTAAACTACTTACATTTTCTTTTACCATTATCCTGTGTATTTGTAGTTGGACTACCTTGACTAATGTTGCTGTTATAGCCTAGTTATGCGAGCTTACTCTCCCATCGATCTTGTTCAGGACATATATTTATGGTGGGCGCCCACTGATACATAGTCTTATCAGAACCTGTGTATTGTGGTCTGATCAACCATAGTGCAATTGGTTCGCCCTTCATACGATTTTGTGTGGATAGAGATATGGTTAGCTTAACATATTTGCCCTCTAGGATCTTATCCACGGGTTGTTGACATTTTGAATTCTTTATTAAACTCTCTTTCAATTGCTTGACTCAAAACCTATCTGAATCTATTCTAACATTCCTCTTATCTTCGTGCCAGCAATATGACTCTGCACAGCGGACACATATCTACCCTTGCCATCACATCTGGTGAAGCAACTTCTCAGGAAGAACAAGTTCCCCCAATGACCCCGGTGACTCCGTATCAGCTAGAGCCACAGTAGAATACCACAAACCCATCGACGGTGCAGCAGGAAGCCCAAGTGCCCCCAGTCAGCCAGGTTACGCAAACTACTGTAGTACCATTAGGAGAGACTACACCATCCCCATTGCCTCAGCAGTTTTTACCACAGCCAGGACCCCAGCTGCCCTCACTTCCGACAGGTGCGGACCCAACCACCCAGTTCATGTATGCTATACTACAATCTCAGTGGCAATAAATAGAAATATTGAGGCAGAGCATGATGGCCTACCAAGCTAGACCTCCACCACTAGCCCCGGTACCAGCTCCAACGCCTGCTCCACAACCTTATCTAGGCTCCATTAAGGATTTCATCGACATGGGGCCTAAGAATTTTAAGGGTACCGAGAGTCCTTTAGAAGTTTCAGCTTGGCTCATTAGCACGGAAAAATTCATGAAGGCATCTCCGTTGCCAGCACATGATTGGATGACAGCAATCGACTTACTCTTAGAAGATAATGCTCATCACTCGTGGAAGGCTGAAGAGAGGCGACTTGGAACTGGAATCACATGGGAGCAGTTCTACGACCTCTTCTATGAAAGATTTTTCCCTATCCATGTTCGAGACGCCCTCTACGACCAGTTCCTTCATCTAAAGCAAGGGATCATGTCAGTAGATGAGTACGATACGGAGTTCAGCCGCCTGAATAAATTTGGTGCGTTATTGATACCGATGGAGCATGAGAGAGCGAGAAGATTCTGTCAAGGGCTTTCACCAGAGCTCAAGCCTTACACTACCACTCAGTCTCGAGTCTCTCATACAGCTGTATTAGAGGAAGCACGTAGTGAGGAGCTCCTCCGTAAGGAGGCACAGCGTGGCCAGGGGCGTCCTACCCCAATGCACAGACCAGTTACAGTTGACCCGAGTGGACCTATCAGACATCCCATGACATATCAGCAGGAGATATCAGGGCCCTACCAGGCTCGAGAGAAGCCTAATTGTCATTTCTGTGGAAGACAAGGGCACATTCAAAAAGATTGTCGCATTCGATTGGGCCAGTATTTAGGATGTGGATCGGAGCAACACAAGGTCAAAGATTGTCCTGGACGACATGACTTAGCACCGTATCTGCAGACCCAAGGACCAACACTAATTGCTTTAGCACCAGCTCAGCAGCAGATGCCAAGACCCCTAGCACCGAGAATGGGAGCACCACAAGGATATCAGCGGGGACCACCTTTACCTGACTAGGCAGCTCATATTTGGCAGGAGATGAATAGACAAGGGCGTGGACAGGCATTTACCATGGAGACGATAGACACCCATCTTGAGATGGAGGATCTAGCAGGTATTACCCCTAGTTATACCTTTGTTATATATTAGTCACGACTTATCACCAAAACCATACCTTTACTTGATGGTCCAAAGTCACATCATAATACTTCTTTCTGTTTGATTTACCAGTTCTCAATACAAATACATGAACACTATCATCGACACCATTAGAAAACTGTATGCATGATCTGTGACCCCGTCAATAACCTTGGTATGCTATAGAAGGGTTAATCATTCAATCTCTAAAAACACCCCTGTGAACTTGACAAAACTTCTCCACTTCGGTTGCTAAATCAAGTGGTTTATGACGGTAATTCTATTAGGTACCATTTGATGCCTCGACCGCGACTTCGATAATTGGAGCACAACACTAGCTACTTCTTTCCAACAGATTTCACCCTTATAAATAACAAGTTATGAGTACTTACATTATTTTCATATTCAGCTCTTTTATATTTTTATTAAGCCAAATTTTAATTTTGAGGACGAAATTTTTATAAGTTGGGTAGGATGTAATCCCCCAAGAATTTTGGAGGATTTTTCTGTTTCTCCTCTTTTCAAATTTCCTTTTTGAAAAGAAAATATGTAAATAAATAAATTTTGTTTGTTGAATGATTATGTTATTTATTAGAAATATAGTAAGAAATTTTATTTGTATATTGGATATATATAACCCCTTGTATCAATTATTTTTTTAAAAAAAAGTGTAACGTATTTTATTTAAAATAATAATAAAAATAATGATAGTTCTAAATTTGATCAATGTTATATATATAAATACTTGCCTAAATGGTGTAAAATATTTTTATATTAATTAAGAAGGACATCGTGTATATTTTATGAGATTTTGTAAATTTTATTTGATTTTTAAAAATGGTTTTATGTAGAAGTTTTATTTATAAAAGAAAATTTTTGGGATTTATGGTTAAGGTAGTTATATAATTATTGATATGTAATTTTATTAAAAGATTTTTAAAAAAAATTAATTAATTATTTAAATTTAGATTTTTGGGAAACTATCATTAAGATTTTATTAAAGAATTTAGTTTATATATATATATATATATATATATATATATATATATATATATATATATATATATATATATATATTTTATATATATATATATATAGATTGAGTTATAAGAGAAAAAAAAAAAGCCCGGCCCAGCCATTGGGCCAGGCCATATTACCCCAGCCCGCTCACCCCAAGTCCCAGTCAGGGAGCTGAGCCGCACCCAAGCCAACCATCCCCAACCCGATATATATACATACAGCAGAGTAGCAACTATATAAGTCGCGCGCAAGAACCTCTCCCAAAACCCTAACAACTCTTCGTCGCGGCCTCGACCCCGAGATCCTTGACAACCCCCGGCCCAGGCGAACGCCCCAGCGCCTCCACCATCGGCAGACCCCGGCCTGTGCCGCCGCAAAGCCATGGTCAAGCGGCCACAGTATCCTGAGCAACAGCAGCAGTTCAGCCTCCCGCCCCACTTCACGACGTGATTTCTCCTTCGTTACTTCGTCATTTCACGAACCGCTTGGTCAGGTATGATGACAACCCTACCCCCTACAAACCCCTTCTGTTAGAATCAAGCTAAACCCTATATATTTCTCAGGAACTCGAACCAAAGTTCCCAAAAAACTGTCGGAATAGAACAGTTTTAGAGTAGTCCCAACCCACGACTTGGAAGCCGAATTTCGACCCAAATACTGAGAGTTTCAACAAACCAATTAAAGACAGTCATTAACAATATAACCAAGAATGAAACGCATCTTTTAGATTGGATATTTTATCATTATACAGCAAGTAATTCATGATTGAACTTGACAAAAATATTGTTTTCAAAATATTAAAAATTTATGAATTTCCCCGATACGGTGTGCGCCCCAACAAACCGGGTGACATGGTCGCACGTTATACGCACCAAAAGGCACGTATGGACGTTGTTGACGTGTGGGAACTGATGGAACTCAATTTTGTTGTGTGTGCGCGACGAAATCAGTACGTATCCGTCGAGATACCCCCGTATCGACGTTTTGCAAACTTGACCATAACTTCGTGCATATTCGTCGGATCGATGCAAAATTTGTGCCATCAGGACCGTATCAATTTTTTGGTCCTGCATGCCAAGTTTGGTCCGATTCTGAGAAGGTTGATCGGAACGCCAAAATTGGCGGGCCCGTGACCCGCTCTAACGGGCAAATTTGTGCACAGCCCATCAGAATCCCACTTTGGACATACGGTTGGGTTCACCTTATCAAACCAGATCCGTAGACATATAGTTTGACGACTTTAGAGGCCGTAGGTTCGGGCACGCGTTTCGGTGCAAAACGGGTCCAACGGTGGACATCGTTTTGACCCAAAATTACAATTTTGCCCATGTTCCAGAATTAGACTTTTGGACAGGCATTTTCTAGGTATTTCTTTTATGCCAAATCTGTTCATGATATTTATTTTAGCATCCGAGGTCGTTCGTAGGAGTTGGCTTTCATTGCTTTCATATTCTAACGAGTTGAGTCATTAGGCGCCACCATTCTGCACGCAACCTCCAAGCAAGATACCTTGCCACCCGATATTTATTTATTTAGCTTATATTTCATGTATTATTCATTATTTTATTTATATAAAATAAACTGTGATACATGGCATAACTTGTTAGAACTTACTGTTCAATTTTATTTCCTGTTATGTATTATTTTTTTTACCCATTAAACATAGAGTTAAGGGACCACCCTTTGTGTGTTGCATTCATAGGCCTTGATCCATTTGTACCACAAAGTTGTGAGTCACATATAGAACTCGGACATGCGTGATTGGCTGTCCACCAGTACGTATAAGCCGTGCGATAGGATTAACCGCTAATAGACATTGCATGCTTAGTTTGACTTAGCGGTTAATAGGGGTATGTGTTATGGAAACAACATAGTAGGCATTGGGCAGGGAGTACATATCCTTAGCATATGGGCTACTTTATACATTTCCCTTGTGACCGTACGCTCCACCGGAGATGCGGGTTGACAACCCCTTATTACTGCTGGCCTCTGACATTCGTGGAACGATTATGCCTGAGTCCCCTGGTGCCCCAAGGGGGGACTATGTCGATCCTATTTTTAGCCAGGGCCCATGCATTGGAGGGATGTACTTAAACTGCATTCACATAGAATGGTAGGCTACCCTTATCCGTTAGGTACAAATACTCTTGGTTTAGGTACTTGTATCTGACCGTGGCTTGGAACAATAACTTATCGTGAACTATTTTGCCACATCTTATCCTTGTTTGGTTGTAGGTGTGGCTTACTACTCCGATGAGAAAGTATTGAACCTTGTTGGGGTCCGGATACCATATTGGATTTGTGACTTGGAAAGATATCTTACCGTGGGTTAGTGTGCCATCTCATGTCCTTGTTTGGTTGGGGAGATGGTACGCTAATCCAAATAGTGAGATATTGGACCATGTTATGATCTGATCTTATTTATTCTTATTGAGCAGTATTTATTCAGTTTATGTGGCATGTTCTTTTTGTATCTTGTTACGTCCCTCTGAGGACCTGGTGATCTCTCCAGGTATAGGTGTTTGCCATTGATTGTAAAAGAACAGAACAATTATCGGAGGACTGAACTTAGACTCACAATACAAACTCGCTCGCACAAAGAAAGCCTAGGGACGAAAACCTAGGTACAGCAGACTAAGTGCGATTGTTTATTTTTGATTCTGGGGGGTGACGATAGAGGCTCGGGAAAGCGACGGCCGCTCTGCCTTACTCCTTGGACGATCAGTATGCAGCCTTGACTCGGGGAAGATCTGTCCGGCGTTGACGAAGAAAGGCTCTTCTTGCTCTCCTCTGGTTGCTCTTTTGGCTTCTCTCTCTCTGTGATTATCACAAAAAAAAGGGAACTCTCTCTCTGTGTGTATCTCTCTCTTCTTATTTTATTTTTTTATTATTGCCGCCCTTTGTATGGGAATGATGCTGGCTATTTATAAGGGTGGGATGTGATCATTAGGGTTTGCTAATGTCTATCTGTTTGGAATGTCGGTGCTCCTTCATTCTATCTGGACCTTGATCTTGATCATAATGGATCTCGGCCACTAATGCGGATATCACCAAATCTTATGAGCAATTAATGCTGACTGCTTTAAATCCTCGTGATTGATTATGCTAATATTTGATTGCTCGCCACGTGTCCTACTGATTGGATGATAAATGATATGCCCTGATCTCGGCCATTATGATGATGTCAAATATTCTTGTTGGGATTCGGTTGAATCTTCAATGCCACGTCTTTTAATTGAAGATCCTGCCAGGGCCGCATAGTGTGACCAACACTTGAACCGCAGGGAGATACTATTCATGAGCCGCATGAGTCAATACCTCATCGAGCCGCAGGGGACGAACTTTCCGTGAGCCGCATATGCGTGGTCTTTACGAACCGCAGGAGACGACCTCTCCATGAGCCGTATATACATAGTTTCTGTGGGCCGCATGTGGTATTGAGCCGCATAGACCGGGCTATGAGTGGACCGCATATGGCGGATTCCTGTTGATCATATTAGAGTGACGCCTCACTGGGCCGCATGAAGCTGTTCTTTAACCGAGCCGCATGAGACTTTTGCCACGTGGCAATCTAGGATTTCTGACAGATCGGGTCAGAGATTTTCTTCTTTTTCCGAAGAATCTGTCATTATGGCAGAGCCATTATGATACTTTATGTCAGAGACGTCGCAGCCGTCGAGTCGTGTCAGAGCATTAAATGAGGCCATTACTCCAGTGGCCAACTGTAGGGGGGGTCACACGTGGCGTCAATTGAGTCACATGTTCCTGCTGAACCGCATAAATCCCCGAGCCGCATGATTCTGAGGGTCTCCTTTTGGGCCGCTTAGGGCAACTCCAGTATGAACCGCATAGGCTTGCTGTCCAAAGTCGCATGGGCCATTATGCCTTTATTTCTAATATTTTTCATGCTTCTACAGGACCCCCTTCAAAGTTTTCAATTTGTAAAATTGAAACACTTTGAATAAGAAGCATGGCCCCGTTCATGCCGCATAGGATGTTCTGTTTACCTGAGCTTTCTGGCCGCATAAGTGTCCTTAGCCGCATCAATTCATCTGGCCGCATAAACTTTTTGCCACGTGTCCTGATCACGTTTGCAAATCTTCATTAAGTGTCTTTGATTTCGCTGTTGGATTTAATGGCCGCTTTTTGGGTTAGGGTCCCAAAGTTTTTATTCTTTTGATTGTCCAGTTTGCCTCGACAGCCGAAGGGTCGATTATGTCGTACGAGGCGTCGGTTCATAGTCCTTCTGTTTTATAAATAGGCATATGTTCGGTTGGACTTTTTGGACTTTTTCATGACCGAAAGCTCCCGTCTTTGTCTCCTTCCTCCACCTGACCAACCGAAATGGCGCCTAGGGTTTTCAAAGTTGTAAAGAAGGCCGCGGCGAAGAAAAGGAAATCAGCTTCATCTTCGACTGTTGTTTCCCCTGTCCGCCTTGACGTTCGCGTCGCTATCGAAGGTAACATCCGTGTAGAAAATTGGATGTTTTGAAGCCCTAAATAGGATCTGTTCTACTGCCTACTTTGTGTAAAAAACCATGTGGTTCGCATACATGTCCTCTGATCGTGCCGCATGGGATGTACCCCATGTCTGAACCGCGTAGCCTGCATATATATCCTGTAACCGAGCCGCATGGAGTATGCTCCATGTCGGAGCCGCATGCGAGTTACGGGGTCCGTATACACATCTCATGATCAAGTCGCATTGGGTATGCTTTATGTCGGAGCCGCATGTGAGTTCAACTTACGTGGTCCACGTATAAGTCCCATGACTTGAATCCGTATGAGGTTTTCCCCATGTTTGACCAGTATGCGAGCTGTCTTCAACGAGCTGCATGACTTTTTAGAATATCTTTTGCTTTATTTTGTTGTTTTGTTCCTGCAGTATCTCCACTGGACGCTGAGGTTGCAGTGACAGAAGAGCCGCCGCCTCCTATCATCGACCAGGGGCCTCCCTTTGTGACAGAGACGAAGAAGGAAGAACTGTCGCCTGCGCAGGATGGTCTCTCTCCAAATATTGAGGCTGCCGGGGGTGGTAGCTCTGAGAACTCTGATGCTCCTATTCTGGACGAGGATCTCCTTCAACTGCATCCCTCATATGTGAAGTGGTTGAGGGAGTAGTATATGCGTTTCTGTAACTAGGTATTAGGGATTCCTTGTATGTTTCTATCTGTTTAGCTGTGGTTTGTGTTTTCCCTTTCCGTCTGAAGAAGTAATGAAGAATTTCCTTTGGTTTTTTGTTTGTTAATGGTGTGAATGTAGCTGGACATTCCAATGAATGGAATGTACTTGCTTTCCTCTTTTCTTGTAATGGTTACTTTTGGTTCTGTGTGAACTTCGTATCCCTAGCGTAGATTATGACTGGGTACTTATTCTGAAAGAGTGTGGTTATATCAAATCTGGGGACTTTATTCCCTCAGTGGAATCTTTGCTCATCTGGGTGACGTATTTGACTTCAGAGTCAATGTGTCTAACTAGTCAGTGGTTTGAGCGGTCGACTGCCTCGCTGAAGGACTATTTCTTGACGTTGTGTGCCTCTGAACCATAGTTGTTCCTCTGTCTTATTTTGCTTGTTTTCTCTTTATTTCTATCTTGTAGCAGCGATATAATCCCGGAGGATGTGGAACTTCGAAAATGGACATGTTTCGTCTCATCTTTTCTTTCTTTGCACTTGGGTGTTTATAGAATTTGGACTTGCTGGGGGATTTATTTGTGGACCTGTTATCCTAGGCTTACCTTGGTTTTAGGTACGGATAACAGTTTTGATAGGATGTCCGGGACAGCCACAACAAAGTGGTCATGGATGTTCTCGGTACTGGAGGAAGGAATGCCGTAGAGCAGCTGGGCTCCCGGGGCATGGTAAGATGGTGGATTTATGCTAAGAAGCTTAGTGAATGAATATTTGTGGACCTATTACCCTTGGCGTACCCTAGTTCAGGATGTGGATAATAGGGTAAAAGGGAACTGATCACATTTGCTCAGAGGTTATGATGACATGGCAAACATGAAGGTTTTATCCTGAAACCTTCCTGCTCAGCGGTAATGAGAACATGGCAGGAGAGACTTTTCGGAAGCTATTTGTGGTCGACAGAGGACATTTGTGGTCAACAGAGGACATTTGTGGTCAACAGAGGACGTTTGTGGTCAACAGAGGACATTTGTGGTCAACAGAGGACATTTGTGGTCAACAGAGGACATTTGTGGACCTATTATCCTTGTCGTACTCTGGTTGTGAGTACAGATAATAGGTTGAAAGGGAACCAACATACTTGCTCAGAGGTAATGTGGACATGGCAAATATGGTGATTTCTTCGACGGAGCCTTCCCACTCAGAGGTAATGAGGACATGGCAGGAGTGGGCTCAATGAAGAAGGGGTGCATAGAACTACTCAGAGGTAGGAGGACATGGAAGTTCTATGCGAGGGGGCGGTTTGTTTTTTGGTGGAAGTGAAAATGACTCAGAGGTAATGAGGACATGGTCGTTTCGGAAATTGGCGGATCGATTACCCTTTTTGTGCACTGGGAGTGCGGGTAGTGGATCATGAGGGAGGATCTCTTTCAGGAAGAAAGTTTAGAGGTGTAATTATACATGACTTACTATATGATAGGGTGACCGGGATGTAAGTTCAGAGGTACCAGCAGGTACATAACTTGATGATTTAGAATATTGAGGAAGTGAAGGTTTAGCGACGCCAGCGGGTGTATGGCTCGGTAATCTGAAATGTTGTGGATGTGGGTTCAGTGGTATCAATGGATACATGACTCGATAATTTGGAAAATGGTGGGTGTGAGTTCAGTGGTACTAAGAGGGTACATGACTTGATAATTTGGAAAATGTTGTCTAAACATAGTATTTCTTCAGAAACTTGCCGTTGACGGGCAACATAAGCAAGTCCCCATTCTGCTTGGCGAGACGGTAGGCGCCGTTGGAGAACACGGCCTCGATGACAAATGGACCTTCCCATTTTGGCTGGAATTTACCTGCGGTCTTGTGAGTCATGACCATTGGCCTCCGGACTGCCAGAACGAGATCGCCCACTTGGAATGTTCTGATTTTGACCTTCTTGTTGAAGGCTCCTGAGATACGTGCTTAGTATAGCTCGATCCTTTGCTGAGCTAAGAGGCATTTTTCATCTAGGGCCTCCAACTCTTGTAGTCGGCGTCGGTAGTTATCGTCTGTTGTCAATTGATAAGTGAGGGCGACGTGGAGTGAGGGAATCTGAATTTCCAGTGGGAGGACTGCCTCGCTCCCATATACTAGAGAGAATGGTGTATTCCCAGTAGCTGTTCGAACCGTGGTACGATAGGCCCATAAACATTCGCCGAGCTTCTCGTCCCAGTCGCGTTTGTTGGAGGATACAAACTTCTTGAGGAGTTTGATGATTGTTTTGTTGAATGCCTCTGCTAACCCATTTGCTGCCGGGTTGTATGGTGTTGAAGCAACATTCTGAATGCGGTGCTTATCGCAGAATCGATAGAATGCGTGGCTTATAAACTGCGGACCATTGTCATGGATGATCCTTCGTGGCAGTCTAAAGCGATATATGACGTGGTGCTTGAGAAAGCTAATCACGTTTGAAGTTTTGACTTCTGCGAGTGGAATAGCTTCCGCCCATTTGGAGAAATAATCAGTGATCGCAAGTATGAAGCGATGTCCTCGAAAGGAAGGTGGGGTGATTGGACCAATGATATCCATTCCCCATGCTTCAAATGGCCAAGATGCCACCGTTGGATGTAGAAACTCGGATGGTTGGTGAATGAAGTCCGCGTGGACTTGGCAGGCCTTGCATTTTCTGGTATAGTCTATTGCGTCTGCCACCATCGTGGGCCAGTAGTAACCCATCCGACGAAGGCGGTCTTGCAGCTTAGGGCCAGGCTGATGGGCCCCACAGACACCGTCGTGAGCTTCTCGTACAGCTTCTTTGGCTTCTGCGTTTGATAAGCACCGGAGCAATAACCCGTCGTAGGATCGTCGGTATAGCATTTTCGTCTCTGTGTCGTAGAAGAATCTGAGAGAACGTCGTCTGATGGAGGTGGCTTCCCTTGGATTCTCGGGGAGGATGTCGTATACGACGAAGTCAATGAACGGCTGCCTCCAGTCTGATGTTTCGTCGATTGACTGGGCGGAATAGCTTGCCATGAATTGGATATTGTTCTTGGGACAGACCAGTTCGTGGCCTATCACGTCAACCGAGTGATGAGCTTGGTTCGACACTGCTAAGGAAGCGGCAAGGCCTGCTAGGGCATCGGCTTCGATATTTTGAAGTCTGGGGACGTGTTCGATGAAGAATCCCTCGAATGAGGAGATAATGTTGATTGCTATTTGGTGGTAGGGGATCATGTCTTCATGGCGGACTTCGTACGACCCCCGAATCTGGTTGACGATTAATTGTGAATCGCCGTATGCTTCAAGATATTCTACCTCCAGCTCCTTTGCGAGTTGGAGGCCAATGACCAAAGCGTTGTACTCGGCCACATTGTTGGAACAGGGTTCCGTGAGAGAGTAGGCACGATTGATCACTAGCCCGGTAGGAGAGATCAATACCACTCCGACCCCGACGACGATATTTTCCTTGGGTCCAGTTCTTGAAGCGCTATCGAAGAACATCCTCCATATGTTATCGTGGGTGGTTGTATTCGAATCGGCGACCTCATCTGGGATTTCCTCGTATATTCTGGATGACCCCGATCCTGGATGGGCTGCCAAAAAGTCTGCCAGGGCTTGGCCTTTGACAGCCTTCTGTGGGACGAAGATCATATGATATGGGGATAGCAGTATCGCCCATGTAGCGAGGCGAGAGCTGAGCGCCCCTGGTTTAGTCATGAGGACCCTGAGGGGATTTACCCGTGAGATCACATGTATGGTTTGTCCTGTAACATAATGTCGTATCTTTTGAATGGCGAATACCAAGGCGAGGCATTCTTTCTCCACGGCAGTGTATCGGTGTTCGGGCCCGACCATCATTCGGTTGAGATAGTATATAGCTTGCTCGTGGCCTGCGTCGTTGTTTTGTGCCAGCAGGGCACCGAGGGAGTGCTCCATTGCTCGTACATAGAGTAGGAATGGTTTTCCAGGGACCGGGGCCACCAGGACTGGGGGATTTGACAAATATTCCTTGATGTCGTCGAAAGCACGCTGGCATTCCTCGTCCCATACGAATGAGACTCCCTTCTTCATGAGGTGTGTGAACGGTCGGCATCGCCCGGAGAGATTGGAAATGAACCTTCTGATATAAGCTAGTCTTCCTTGGAGGCCTCTAAGTTCGCAGAGATTTTTCGGGGGACCCATCTCCATTATTGCCTTGGTTTTCTCAGGGTCTACATGGATACCCTGTGCAGTGATGATGAAACCTAAGAACTTCCCGCTGGATACGCCCAAGAATGACTTTGTAGGGTTCATCTTCAGATTGTGGGCTCGTATCAGGTCGAATACCGTTCTCAGATCTTGCAGATGATCTTCCTTACGGCGACTCTTGACAGCGATGTCGTCGACGTAGCATTCCACTGTCTTGCACAAATGTTCTCTGAAGATGATACTCATCGCCCGCTGATATGTGGCACCAGCGTTCTTTAGACCGAATGGCATGACTGTGTAGTAGTACGTGCCGATCGGTGTTCTAAATGATGTGTGCTTCTTATCGTCGGGGGACATCTTGATTTGATTGTATCCCGAGAATCTATCCATGAATGACATACGTTCGAAGCCGCATGTGTTGTCAATCATGATGTCCGTGATTGGGAGGGGAAATTTGTCTTTCGGACATGCCTCATTTAGATTACGAAAGTCGATGCAGATTCAAATTTTCTCGTTCTTCTTAAGGACCGGGACTATGTTGGCGACCCAATCAGGGTGTTGCTCCTCACGGATGAAGCCGCTGGCTATCAGCTTGTTGACTTCGGCTTCGATTGCGTCTATGACGCCTAGGCGGAAGCGTCGTTGCTGCTGCTTGACTGGCTATGCATCCGGCCGTATGTTGAGTTTATGAAGAGCAATATCGGGATCTAATCCCGGTATGTCTTCGTAACTCCAGGCAAATACGTTATATTCTCTGATGAGTTCCAGTAGTGATTCTCGTTCCTCGTCTGTTAGGCTTTTACTGACGAAGATTGGCTTTGGAGAGGATTCGGTGCCGAGGTCGACCTGCATAACTTCATCCTCTGTAGGAGGTTATCTCAGCTCGAACCGCTTTTCCCATTGTGCGTCTAGCTGTTGGGCCCATGGCTCAAGCTCGAGGATTTCAGGAATGTCCTCGTTTTCTTCGTAAGCATCGACGAATGCCATGTTGGTTGACAGGACCTGTCTGAATATGTCTCCGATGCTGGTATCCGAGTCGGAAGTTGGTGACCCGGTTGAATGTGACTGGCAGTCGCACTCTTCATCTGAATTCTCCGGGGTCGTCGTGGGAGTTACATACCCTAGTCCACATCGGGTTTTGCTATAGTAGTCCCGTGGCTTACCAGACGGTACTGGGGGCTTTAAAGGTAGTCGCCGTCCGGTACCGTAATTCAAACCTGGTGTAGTTTCTAGATCATATCCTTGTTTCTGCATGAGGTATTTGGACTGGGGACTATAAAGGTATAGAGGCAATCTCCCGGCATCTGACCCAAGATCGACTTCTTTTACGGTGAAGGGGTACGGATCGTCTTTCCGGCCGAAGATAATTGGGTGGTCCCCTCCCTCGACTATTCGGTAAGCGTCTTCTGCTGGAGTAAGCTGGATTATGGTATATACATTTGCCACTTGTGTGTGGGGGTGAGTGCCTATACCGTGGTCCATAGCATACATTGCACATAGCTTATTGAGCTCGGTGTAGTTCAAAGATAGCCCTTTATTGACAAAATAAGGTATCTTCTCGAGAGGGATTACATCATCCGCGGAAGGGGTATCGGAGTGGGCAGCCACATACTTGGCTAATTCTGGTTCTTCTTCGGCCACCCCCTGTATAAGTGAAGACTGAGAGAGCGACCTAGTCAGCTTGATCTTCAGAGGCTCGACTGGCGGAGCAGGTCATGGAGTTGTTGGCAGACTGGCAACCCCCAGTTTGGCATCTGACGTAGGGCGAGGAGTGGATGGTTCGCTAGAAGCGTCTGACCTCGCATCGGGGTGACGTCCCTTTCTAGGAAGACGTATCGTGAGCGGTCTATCGGAGGGATTGAGCTTCTCCGTTTGGAGCTGACCGACTCTCGGTAGTCTGATGGTAAGTGGCCCTGGTGTGGGTTTCGGCGCTTGGCCAGACCTTGGCAGCCGGATTCTCATTTGTTCTTCTTGTGCCGACAGACTGATTGCGTCCTTACGCAGAGTAGCCGTAAGGGGTGCAGAACTGCCCGGTTTACGAGCCTGGAGGTGGATCGTCAGAGGTTCTTCTGATCCTGTGGTTGTCTTGGTGTGAGCTTGCACCTCCTCTTCGACCAGGTGCTTCTTTGATTTTTCATACAGACATGAATCTGAGTAATAAGATTCGACTCCCTTGAAGGGATCGATATCAGCAAACTCTGTCCTCACGAAGCCGTGCTTATTGACATATTTGAAGCACTGGTGTAGCATGGAAGGCACGATCATGTAATCGTGTATCCAAGGCCGCCCCAGAAGGATATTGTAAGATGTGTCGGCATCTATGACGTAGCAGGTGACTTCTGATTGGAGATCGCCGATCTGACATTTCAAGCGTATCTTCCCTATTGGGTAGCTCCTGCCCGAATTGAAACCGCTAATGGCGGTGCTTGTAGGTGTTAGGCGGTACATCGGAATGCGAAGATGATGTAGCAGACCCTTCGAAATGATGCTTATGGAGGATCCAGGATCAATGTGCATTCGGTCCACCTTCACGTTGCCGATGTATCCAGTGTAGTACAATGGGCGATCGTGCAGGTTAGTTTTGATGAGCATATCCTGCGGAGAGAAGACGATATTGGGCATTGCCCCTGTACACGCACTATCTTGGAGCTCTGCAGGTTGGTTATCTCCTGTAAGGTTGACCTGAGCCAAATATGCGTCGGCATTTTGGAGCGCCTCGCTTAAAGCTGTGCGGACATCCTTCGAGAGCCTCAGGAGTTCATATAAAGATAATTTGACCGGTGTATTGGCCAATTGAGCCAAGATGTCGAAGTTGTAGGGTCTTTCTAGCCCCTGAGGTGTTTCCTTTCGGAGGGATTTGTCGAAGCGAGTCTTCTTCGGCCTAGGCTTGTCGGTCGTCGAAGGCTGAGCCGGTCCCGGAGTATCAGCGTTTGTGGGTTGCTGATCAGTAGTCGGATTCTCGGTCACTGGTTGGGCTTGTGCTCCAGATCGAGTAGTGACATCTGAGACTTCCTTCTTCTCTATCGAGGCGGTGCGGCATGATCTGACCTTTCCACTTTTCTTTTTAGAAGGTAAAGTGGGCTGAGTCACCTCGTGGACTAGGTCCGGATGGACCCACATGATTTCCCCTCGTGATGTGGTGAGAGGTACTAAACCGGGAGTTTGATCACGGGTAGGCGGAAGATTAGCGATTTCCATCGTTGCCAGAGGGATGGGTATGACACCGTCTTGAGTCTCTGTTGGAAGTAAATTATCGAATTGTACGGACACCATGTTGGCTGCTACGGTTACCTCCTCGAAGTCGATAGCCAGAGCGTTTGAATCGATGAGGTTCTGGATATACCGTTTCAGTTGGTAGCAGTCGTGTGTAGCATGGTGGACATAGCGGTGGTAATGGCAGAATTTCGAATTTTCCAAATCAGCCGGCCGAGGTTCCCGCCTTGGTGGAAGAAGCTGAATTCTATCTCCTCGTATAAGCATGTCCAAGATAGGCTTGACGTGGCCGTCTTCGAAAGAATAAGTGATTTGAGGCCATTGTTTGTCTGCTGGCTGTGGCTCGGGCTTCTGGGCTGTATCGGTCACCATAGCCTGCTTGCCTCTGTTGTCCCGGTTGTTGGAGGGGCTACCCCCATTGTCGCTGCTGGCGTTGGGACGCTTCCCCTTGTTCTTCCCCTCTGAGATATGCAACCCCAGTTGGCGAGCTTTCTTCAATCGTTCTTCGGTACTTGTAGCGCTGATGATAAAAGCCTTCCAGTCCTTGAATTGGCTTTCGCCCATCCAGAGACTAATTGTTGGAAGTAGTCTCTTTTGGCAAATTTCAATCAAGGAAGAGTCCGGGTTGCCAGATGGTAACTTCATTGTGGTTTGACGAAACCGCTCAATGTAATTTCTCGTCAGCTCTTTCTCTCCTTGAACGACGTCCATGAGGGTAGACAACGTGACGTCCTGCCCCACCTCATAGAACCTCTCCAAGAACAAGCGCTTGAAGCCAGCGAAGGAGTGGATGCAATTATCTGGCAGGTTGCGGTACCAATCGAAGGCGACTCCTTCCAGTGCCCCAATGAATAACCGTGTGAGGATGGCGTCATCATGGGGCAGATGGTCGGTAGTGACCTCAAAATAAGTGATGTACCGGCTTGCTGAAGTCTTGCCATCATATGGGTTGATATTGAACGGCTTATATCTCGGGGGAAAGGGAACATCCCTCCATTCAGCAGGATATGGTTGCCGTATTTTGAGGTCTTGAGAGTTTTCTCGGGCTTGGAACATTGCTCGGAGCTCCTGAACCTCTATTCTTACTTCTCGAGCCTCATCTGTCGCGGTAGGAGCCGTTATCTCGGGAGCATTATAGCCCGGGTTTGGTGCCGCCGAATTTGAATCTAAGTTGTTCGCGGGACCCATGCTTGTCTGACGAGGTGTCACTTCCTGCAGAGTAGGAAGCGCTGCTTTGATCTCGTCCACAGACTTGACCAAGGCGTGCAGTATGACCTCCAAAGTGTCGATACGCTGGTGATCGCCGGAACCACCTTGGCTGTTGTCCGTCATGAATACCGTCCTCACGTGAGGAGTGACAGAAGGAGTGGTGGCAGACGTGCTCTCCGAGTCATACTCATGCATCGAGAAATCATCAGGATATGTGGGGATGTTTTCTTCAGGTTCGGACTCGGAAGGAGCAGTACCCCCAGTTTCAGAGCTTGCTTCGTTTAGGGTGTCCTCGGGGACGTCGGTATCTGTTGTATCCGTCTGGGGATTTGCTTCCTCCAGTCCGTCTTCTTGGAATGTCGGGTTGTCGTGGATGTTCGGGGGAGAGCTACCCCCAGTTCAAACAACCCCCAGTGACGTGGGCGGTGAACTTCCTACTGCAGCAGTTTTTGTCTTTGAACGGGTGTGTTGGAATACTCCAGCAGAGGATGATCCTTTAGACGACGGCTTCTTAGCTGCAATAGTCGACACCTTTGGACTGGAGATGCTGGCCTTCTTTCCTCTCCCCTCAACGGGGGCTTTTCGCACGGAATTACAGGAGGCTACAGGAGGTGCCTCGTCTTCCGAGCTCGGATATCGTAATCTTTGGAAGACGGATGGCCGGTCTTCTATTACTGTCGTGTTGCTGCAACAGCAGTTGACGATAATCTGGGCGCAGTGACGTCCCTGTGAGGACTCTCTGCACGCCGAGGCCCTTTCTCTTTCCTTGCGCTTGTGGAGGATCGCCTCACGCAGGTTAGAGGGACCACTCTGTCCGTTCGCCGTCGGGGTTCGGACTTGAGCGGTTCTGTATAACTTTCCATCAAGGGCCCGTGTGATAATCAGCGGGACGCCCTGATAGTCAGAGGTTGGGGCAGCTATCTGGGCTTGATGAGCCCGTGCTGCCCTAGACTTCTTCTTTTTATCATTTGTGGGTGCATAATAGGAAGAGTCAATGTTGAACATCACAGAGTCTGGCTTATCGTCCAGAGAGTCATCAGGGTTCGAGCCGTACGAGAGACGGTCGAAAACTGATCGAGAGGAGCATGGAGCGGATGCTATGCGGCTGGGAGCGAAAACCGTGCAGGCTGTCTGCACGCGGTTGTCTCCTGTCGTCGGACGAGTTCTTATGCGGCTAGGAGCTATGACCGTGCAGGCTGGCCGCATGCGGTTGGCATCTGTGGCCGCATGGGTTTTCTGCAAACGATTGACTTTACTAGCCGCATGAGTTTCATCCATGCGGTCGGGAACTGTAGTCGCATAAGTTATGCGGCTGACAGAAGTAGCCGTATGAGGTTTCTTCATGCGGTTGGCGGATGTAGCCGCATGGGCTTTCTTCCTGCGGCTAATACTCTTCTGCGGTTCGGACCGCGTAGAGTCCCTCTTTGTCCCTGCAAGTCCAGCATCATAATATTTTCTTCTGCCGGACTTGGGGACAGCAGAGTTGTCTATGATCTGAAGTGGGACCGCAGGAGAATTCTTCTCGCCGTCTTGAGCAACAGAGGGCATCCCATCGAGGGCTTGAGGAGGAGCAAATGACTTCGGTCTCCATTCTTTGCGAGCCTTCGTGGTACGGGTGCGCTTCTGGACCGGGCCAGCGCTGCCTTCAGAGAGCATCTCTTCGAACGCCTGTTGGTCGAACTGGACGACCATCTTCTTTTGTGTGGAGCCAAGTTTGGCTGCATCTGATTGCGTCACCAACTCCTCAGTCGTGGAGAAGTTAGTCCCCAGCAGAGTCGCCATCGTGTTTGCCATTGATTGTGAAAGAAAAGAACAATTATCGGAGGACTGAACTTAGACTCACAATACAAACTCGCTCGCACAAAGAAAGCCTAGGGACGAAAACCTAGGTACAGCAGACTAAGTGCGATTGTTTATTTTTGATTCTGGGGGGTGATGATAGAGGCTCGGGAAAGCGACGGCCGCTCTGTCTTACTCCTTGGACGATCAGTATGCATCCTTGACTCGGGGAAGATCTGCTCGGCGTTGACGAAGAAAGGCTCTTCTTGCTCTCCTCTGGTTGCTCTCTTGGCTTCTCTCTCTGTGATTATCACTAAAAAAGGGGAACTCTCTCTCTCTCTGTGTATCTCTCTCTTCTTATTTTTTTTTTATTATTGCCGCCCTTTGTATGGAAATGATGCTGGCTATTTATAAGGGTGGGATGTGATCATTAGGGTTTGCTAATGTCTATCTGTTTGGAATGTCGGCGCTCCTTCATTCTATCTGGACCCTTGATCTTGATCATAATGGATCTCGGCCACTAATGCGGATATCACCAAATCTTATGAGCAATTAATGCTGACTGCTTTAAATCCTCGTGATTGATTATGCTAATATTTGATTGCTCGCCACGTGTCCTACTGATTGGATGATAAATGATATGCCCTGATCTCGGCCATTATGATGATGTCAAATATTCTTGTTGGGATTCGGTTGAATCTTCAATGCCACGTCTTTTAATTGAAGATCCTGCCAGGGCCGCATAGAGTGACCAACACTTGAACCGCAGGGAGATACTCTTTATGAGCCGCATGAGTCAATACCTCATCGAGCCGCAGGGGACGAACTTTTCGTGAGCCGCATATGCGTGGTCTTTACGAACCGCAGGAGACGACCTCTCCATGAGCCGTATATGCATAGTTTCTGTGGGCCGCATGTGGTGTTGAGCCGCATAGACCGGGCTATGAGTGGACCGCATATGGCGGATTCCTGTTGATCATATTAGAGTGACGCCTCACTGGGCCGCATGAAGCTGTTCTTTAACCGAGCCGCATGAGACTTTTGCCACGTGGCAATCTAGGATTTCTGACAGATCGGGTCAGAGATTTTCTTCTTTTCCCGAAGAATCTGTCATTATGGCAGAGCCATTATGACACTTTATGTCAGAGACGTCGCAGCCGTCGAGTCGTGTCAGAGCATTAAATGAGGCCATTACTCCAGTGGCCAACTGTAGGGGGGGTCACACGTGGCGTCAATTGAGTCACATGTTCCTGCTGAACCGCATAAATCCCCGAGCCGCATGATTCTGAGGGTCTCCTTTTGGGCCGCATAGGGCAACTCCAGTATGAACCGCATAGGCTTGCTGTCCAAAGCCGCATGGGCCATTATGCCTTTATTTCTAATATTTTCCATGCTTCTACAATAGGTGTGCAGGACTTTCCGCAGGAGTATGGCTCCACTATAGACTCATCCTTCACGTTCGAGCGAGTCGTACCTTCTGATCACAGCTGTACCTATTGGGTCGAGGAGCCTATTTAGTCATCATTTTTTATTCTATTTATCTTAGAGGATGGACTCTACTTCCTTTCAGTTTATTCTAGTACAGGTAGTGGATTTGTCTCCGCCTGGTCAACAGCTATATTTTGACATTTACTTTGATTTGTGAGTTACCATTATATTTTGACATTTGCTTTAATTATGAGATTCCATTTTTCTTACATTATATTGTGGATGAGATTAGCTTTTACCTGTGACTGTCTGCTATTATTATTCACAAAACAGCTTATGTGTATATTTGAGATTTCCATATATTGGAGTATATCTCGTATATATGTAGCAGGCATACTACGTTTCTAGTCCTACGTATTTTGGGACTGGAGCGTTATAAAAGTGAATTGAAAATAATATTTAATTTTATCAATAAAAAGATTTTGCCAAAGTAATTTAAATTAAGTTTTGATTTTATCAAAGTATACCTGCGCTAATATTATTCAAAATTATTGTGTTAATCAATTATTTAATTTAGGATTGGAATTCATATGTGATTTAAATGATTGTGATGGTGTCGTTATATTTAAAATATTACGATGAATATTCTATTGAATATGTTTCAAAATTATTTTGATAGAAAGTAATATTACTTTGAAATTATTATGATAATCTGTTTAAATTTATATGGTTAAATTAGTGATTATAGCAAATATCTTTTTAATCATTATTATTGCAATTATTAATATTTTGTGACTAGATTGATTTCGGTATAAAGATTATTATTTGATTTAAATTATTGATACGGATTAAGTACCACTTATTTTGTCATCAAAAGTCTATTTAGATTTGATTAAGTCTGTTTTAGATAACTATAATGGATTTAAATTAAGGGAAGACTTATCTATCCTAATCTTATAGGAAAATCTACCCATATAAAGTCCTCCATTCGTTTTCCTTCCCTCACCATCAACATTGCCACCACCTTCCATGCTATTAAAACTGCCACCATTGCCAGTACTATCACCATCCACACACAATCTACACCAGAGCCATCGCACCAACTAGTCACCGACACCAAACCATCGCCACCAGCATAACTCGATAGCCGTCACCCTTAGGATTAGATCAGACAACACCATCACCATAACCATGGCCGAACACCCAACGATCCACCGATAGTAGCTCTCTCCCGCCGCCCCGCAACTCCGCCACAAATTGCCACGGACATCATCATCATCGGCCAATACACAACCCAGGTGCCATGTGTCTGTGTCACATTCATCATCACCAGATTCAGTGTCCAGGTGTTCGTGTCCACCACCACATCGTGCTGTTGTGTCCGGGTCGACAAACCAAATACCAAGCAACCATCAATCCCACAGAGCTGCAATCCGACCGCAAAATTCCCAAAGTAAACTACCACCAACGACAACAATAGCACCACCACCGCCACCTACCTTCACCTACCGCATGTCAAATCTGCGCCTCCATCCAGCAACCACCCCGCGCCGAGACAGCCTCTCCACCGTGCGGGTGCTTCCCCGGTCGTCGCTCGAGCTCCAGAGCATCGGACGAGCACGGTGTCGCAACAGGCACACCTCGAGTGGAGCCCTCCGCCAGCTCCGGCCGCTCCGGGCGTTCCCTCTACCGGACGACGCCAGCCCTAGATCTTCCCTCCGCCGAGATCGACGCGTCCCGCACGCTCCTGCGAGCCACCGTCTAAGATTCGATGAGTCTTCCTCGCGAGAACCCTCTCCTGGCCGCCTTCGACTTTGGGTAGCCGCCTTCCGCGATGATGCCAGCACCGTGCGCCGGGACTCCGCAACCTTGGGGGGACCATCACGTCGACCGTCGGATCCTCCTATCTTGTCGTGCCCGACTAGCACACACGGATCTGTTTCGCCGCGAGTAATCGCCGCCACCACCGACCAGTCGTCTCCTTCTGCGAAGTCGCCGGACGCCAGAGCGCCACCCCAGCGTCGCGTTCTTCACGATCCAGCCACCGTGCCGACGATCGCCATAGTGGGTCGTCCTCCTTCTTCGTTCTTCTTCCTTCTATATTAGGTGTAATAAGCTCTTTATCTCTCCTGGAGAGAGCAGTATTGGGGGGCTTACAGTGTGGATGGGCCGGGTCCGGGTCCAGTTTACTGGGCTGGGACCTGGGCCATGTTTTAAAAGATTAGGATGTGCAATGATTAATTTAGTTTCACTTAATACCTAAAAACTATGAATAAATTATTGATGGGCTAAATGGGTTAAGTAAGGTTTATGGAGTTATGTGCTGTTGGGGATGGCTTATAAGATTTTCTATTAATTTTATTTCATATTACTATAGATATTAGTAATAATTATGTTATTGTATTTAGTACTATTTTATATATATCGTATTAGGTAAATGTATAATAAATAATTCTTTAAATATTATTTTGTAAAATAATTATATTGGGTTTTAGTCCAAATTAGTATTCCCAGATATCAAAGTGGTTACCTAAAAGAAAATATTATTACAGTATTTCTTATTAGATAGAACGATAGTTCTGATATAAAACGATATTACTAGATTTTCAAGGTATTTACCTAAAATCCTACTTTGACAAGTGGACTTTTTGCCTAAAAAGATTTACTAGATTTTCAAACTAATTATAAATATTTTCTGAATATTCTAAAATAAATGGACTTATATTTTGGGCCCTAGCGTTGGCCTTATATTGTTATGATTACTATTATTGCATTATGATAATTATTATCCTTGATACTTTTGTTATATATATTTTTCTAAAAATATTATTGTAATTATCGTTTACCTAAACCAAATATTAATTGGTATTAAAAAAAAGGGGGTTTTATCTTGATTTTCAATTAATTGCTTAAAAATATTTTTACTATAAATATAGTCTCCAAGTATCATTATTATAGGTTATAGATAATTTTCTTATATAATTCAATTTAGAAGTCCTTTTATATTCTAGATTAGATTGATCATGATGCTAGTCATACGATTCTAATTCTTGCAGCTCATAACTTCTTCACATTAATCCTAGGCCAACTAGACTACCCTTGACACAACGGTATTATCAGTTTCACCAGCAAAGGACCCCAGGCAAGTATACTTTCTGATTGTTTTTTGAGTCATAGTACTCTATATATTTCATGTTTATACATATGTCTTGTTGCTTGTTGACACGCTCGTTACATGGAGTAGTCGGGAGGGGAAATATCTTAGTAGACATGTGGAGTACCCAGAATTATCTTCCGTGTCTTTCGTCGAGAATAGCAGCTGCACACGACACGCTCAGGGTGCCGGATTTACCCCTAGTCGTTCACATGTCAAAACGGATATTTCAAATCACATAGATAGTTATATTTTATTTGTTTTTCTTGTCTTCTCCACCACTTGCCATGTCATCAGTACTTTGTAGTTTTCATCTCTCATATGTTATTTTCATGTCTTGTTAATTCTATTATATTTTTGCATTGCCGTCGGTTTGTGTGCTTGTTCCATTCCTGACTGGAAACCAACATTTTTCATGTTAGCTATGGCTTCACTTAGCATAGAAAGATACGGGTGTACTTGCAGGCAGAAACCTAGAAATTAGATAGTAGTGGTATCACTTTCATTAATTGTAAGAATCTTGTATTTCCTTTAAATAGAAACGTTGTAAGAGTTGTAACCAATTTAGAAATGTGAATGAGCAATAAATGTTATATTTTGTGATTTTTGAGCATCTTGGCCGTGACAGCGTTCTACCGTCGACTCTGCGGCGTAGGCTGGCTTGGACACGTCTCATATCCGAAAAAGCGGGTGCGGGTCGTGACACTTCTTCCCGCAATAGTTGTAGGCGGGCTTCTGATAAGGTGTGGGCCTCCGTTGGAACTGTCCTGTGGGCCTCATTATAGGTCCAACCTAAGTAGCTCTGGCGGGTGTAACTGCTGGTGTATGACGTCTCGAGGTCTGCTGTTGCTCCTTTTGAAGAATCTCCTGAGCACGAGCTTCTTCCAAGACAGCTGAATGGGAGCCTCGAGACTGTGTAGTTGTATATGACTTGAGCTCTGGTGCTAGCCCCTGATGGAATCTCCTCGCCTTTTCTAATTCTGTCGGGATCAATCCCGCACCAAATCTACTCAGGCGATCGAACTCTGAGTCATACACATCAATGGTCATATTCCCTTGGTTCAGGTGAAGGAACTAGTCGTATAGACCGTATCGAACATGAATAGGAAAGAATCTTTCATAAAATGAATCATAGAACTGCTTCCAGGTGATCCTAGCACCTACTCACCTCTCTTTCGTCTTCCACCAGTGGTGAGCATTATCTTCTAATAGTAGGTCCACTGTTGTCATACAATCTCAAGCTGGCAACTGGGATGCCTTCAGTAGCTTCTCTGTATTAATAAGCCATTGTGACACCTTTAGTGGCTTCACCGTTCCTCTGAAGGCCTTAGGGTTTATGTCTGTGAAGTTCTTGATAGAGCCTTCATAAGTATGCAAAGCCGGTGCTGGTGCAAGTACCGGTGCCGGAGGTGGAGGTGAAGGTCTAGCCAATGTTGCCATCATAGTCGGTCTCATCAGCTCAGTCTGCTGCCACTGAGCCTGCATCATGGCATACATAAAATGGAAAGTAGGGCTCCCATCAGTCAGTGGTGGAGGCATTTGAGGTCCTGACTATGGTGGAAACTGCTGAGAGAATGGTGGTGGTGGAGGCAGTGGTATATTTCTTTCTGGTGGCACGGTAGTGGTCTGCCCAGCCTGGCTGACTGGGGTGCTGCTATCTCTAGGAGCACCGTCGTCGGAGTCATAGTAGGTTGCGACTGTCCTGGCTGGTACGGTGTTACTGGAGTCATCGGAGGATTCTGTCCCTCCGGGGTACCCTCTTCACCATATGTGAGAGCCAAGGCAGAAGTGCGTCCGCTTCTTAGATTTATATTGTTGGCACGAAGAAAGTAGGATGATTTTAGAAATGGTTAGATATGAGGTAATTCAAGTAGTCAAAGGAATTTGAAAAGCTTGGAGGTCAAAGGAGGTAATAGTTCTGCATGAGATACAATTCCTATTCCTATATGCAGGCTTGTTGGGCACAGTCAAGTAAACCAACAATATTTTCTAACCTGCATGGGCCACCATAAAAATATGTAACGCTCCAGTCCCAAAACACTTAGGACCGAGTATGTAGACATGCCAACTGTACATCTACGAAGAATACTCCAATATATGAAATCCTCGTATACGTACATAAGCTGTAAATATAAAATAATCACAGGCCAAAATATAATCATCTAATCTTATCACAGCTCAACACAGAAGATAATAGAGTCCAAATAATAAAAGAGTGTATCAAAAAGATAGCCAAGTGGACATACCCACTCCAAACAGCTATAAAAAAATAGTCTCAAATGATCAGAGCCCAACCTCCGCAAAATAGAAAGAAAATAGATATAAAAGATGTCCACTAAATGTCTTAATAAATAAATAGACTAGAACTCAGGTCACGCCCCGCTCCCGTAGGAGCGATCGTCCTCGCTAAGGCGTGATGCCGCACGAACCTAGATTGCGCTCGTGCAAGGCTAACCATAAACGGCCGATTACAACGGCGGCGACGGGGTCGTCGCACAGAAGTCCCAAGCAGAAACATTGAATACATTGCAACGGAATTTAAAGAAGAACACATGAACACAAGACATTCAAAACAATCTCTTTATTGATATTGAGTACAAGATTTCATTTGTGGGCGCAAGGCCAATTACAAGTCTCTCAGGCTCACTTTTCTCTCGTTTACAAGTCACTCTGCTCTCTCTCTTCTCTCGATACAATACTTGAATCCAGCGGAAGCTTCGGAAGGCGATGTCCATACATTATGTCCTGTATAAGTCTTCAGATCATGCGACCGTACGCTTCGACTCGCCAAGGAACTCCGTGCCTCGACGCATCCAAGCGAGCTCCGCGCCACGAGCTTCTACCTGTGCCTGTACATAAACACTGTGTGGGTGTCAGTACCACTGTACTGGTGGAGTGAGCTTCTCGCCCACCCATACAAAACCAACACGTTTTATTTTCTTTGTGCAACATAAACCCTTTTTTGATTGTCTTTCTATTCTTGCCTTAGGATCAGTTTTAGGACCGGCGCCTTAGCGCAACTTGTGTATCGGAACCATCCCGTGCTTGCAATGTCAAGTTAACTCATACTTTGTCTCTAGACCACTCCTCGTGCCAACAACGTTAACCTATCAAGTCGTGTTTGCCGTACGGCCATAATCAGAGACGCAACTACACGAAGGACTCCATTTCCTTGCCTCTAGACCTTTCTCGTGCTTGCATTGTCGATGCACCGACTTATACCTGTCTTTCTAGCCAAACTTTGGGACGTAACGACTCGGTCGTGCCATAACTCGATTCGTGCTTCAATATCACCGAGGCAGTACCTCCTCGCTTAGTCTCACATACACTTGTGTTTTGACAACGCGACCGTGCCTCATAACTCAACGTAACTTCACACAACATGCCCTACGGCCCTTTTTGACTTAACTCGCAACTTAACAGTCGACGCCACATCTCGTGCCGAAGCACGTCGCCTTCGCTGTAGCCAAATCTTAGGCTCAGACATTGTGTCTTTTTAACTCATACATATTCAACTCAATCCAAAGGCACCTACGTGGATTACCGCCCGTGCCGACACATCTATATGAATGGTCACTGGCCTATCCAGCCATATTGGACGTAGCCTGGTAGTACGGGACCCTTGCAACGTAAGTAGCGAGCCCCGATGCAAGTCCCCGTCTTACCGATCGCCTAACCAGCGTTGCCTATTACCCAGCTCGGCTACAACCAGTTTCTTCCTAGGCCGAGTCGGTCCCGTGGCCCCGGGGTACCGCTCGAAGAAACCAACTCTTGTCGACAAGTCGTCCATGACCACGCGCCTACGCTAACTTCTAGACTTAACGTAATGCAACGTCTTATTATTATTATTACCGTTCCTTTGTTTTACTCTTTCCACTTTTCACACTTCATTCGCAGAGCCCAAACCAGGGTTGCCTCGGCGACTGAACCACAGTCCCGACATATTTTTCTCTCGACGACTAACCATCGCTTAGACTTAACATTCTTTGAACTCAGGGAACGGCTACTGCATAGCCTTCCAACTTAACTTGAATATAACGTGTTTCCATAAGTATCGACCGACCGTGGCTAACTTTCCACTGAACCAACCGTGGCTCGTGCCTCTAAACCGACTCGTGTTCTATGCAACGCTGTCGCCCAAGTCATACTTTATATGACGGGCCTTGGGGTCGTGGGACTATTTATCTTGACAACCGCAGAATGAGTGGGACAACACATAGAATAACTTAGGTCGACCGGCATAACTTTTGCCTAACTCACTCAAGCCTACAACTTAACCCAAGGGACGAGCAAAGGCTACGTCAAGCCTTGCGGGACAGGACCGTGCATGCTTTAGCAAGCATTTGTGCGGGCGACGCCTATGACTTAGGCTAACTCTCAACTTTTGCACCGAAGACCAACTTTCCTTCTCCCAAGCCACGGGACGAAGGACCGAGTGTCATTTTCAAAACACGTCGTGCACCAACTCTAATCCGACCATGGGACGTTTTCCATGTTCTAACATCATTTTGACCCGTCGGGATTATTCCCTTAGCTATGTGGATGCGTAGCTTTTATTATCAAGCCTAACTTGTGTGAGTTGAAAATATGATTTATTTTGTGAAGGCAAAGATGAGGAGAGTTCACCGAAACTACCCCACCTGAGCGATGTCTCCGAGCAAGCCGTTGCAAGGCTAAGGCCGAACGCCGTCGGCGTTTTGATTCCTCCGATTGACTTTACGGGACGGGGCACTACATCATACACCACTCAAAACAAGTCTCGTCCTCGAGACTTTCCTGAAGACAAGCTATTCTACCATTTCTATGGCCAAGACTTAATCGTACACATTTCGCCTACGCGTTCCTTCGATTCTGAGCCACGCTCGCACTATTATCAATCACTCCTTTAACACGATTTCAAGATCTCGACACACTCCCATCTTTCAAGCCTTGCTTGAACTCGTCGTATCACTTGGCTAGATCGTGCACGCATTCCAAGCGTCCCCAAAATACATGCATTCAGCCAAGCCGCATGATAGAGAATTGTCATTCTCACTCGAGTCGCATCGTGCACATACCCAGGCGTCCCTGAAATATATGCATGTCAGCCGAGTCTCGTGAGCAGGGTTTCCTATATTCGTGATTTCCATGCATTCCAATCCTCAAGATCAATCTTTTCGATTAGCTAACACTTGAAACAGGGCATCTCGCCTAGCCGCTAGGCTATTTCTTTTCGAGGCTAAGTCAATGTCGGGATTGGAATCATAGTTCCCAAACAATAATGCCAACACTGACCCCAATCCTAGGGTCAAACCAAAGCCGATCATACGGGGTTTTCTACCCAAGCTCGCGTCACTCAGATTTCTAAGCATCAAGCACGATCACCTATTCGCCTCAGCGCATTCGTTGCGCGTATTCGAATCCATTCAAATTCACCAATTCTAACCAATTCATTTATTCGATCACGAGGTCATCTAGCTCGACAATTTATTGTGCCCCAATCTCACGCGAGTCCGATTATCCACGGTGGTTCATGAATCACCATGCAACGCACCCGCAGAATAATCATTCTCATCGGGGCGTAACTCTTGTTTGAGTTTAGACTAACTCATTTTCGATACGCGGATTGGACCTACTCAATCCTCAAGTTCGATTCTTCAAGCACATAAATCCATTCTCGAGTCACCTTCGCGTCAAACCACAAATCGAAGCACAAATTGTCGCACCGTACAAGTTCGACCACTCCCGCTGTATGAATCACCATACCAGCGCTCACGCAGAGTGATCGCCCTAATCGGCGTGACGCATGTGCGAGGCTTGAGTAGCACTCGCATAAGACAAGAACATCAATGTTGTGGTTGTCGACGAAGCAAATCCAAATATTCCAGTTTTCATCCGAGCCAAGTTCGATCGTCATTGATTCAACTTAGAAAATCCTCGAGCCAAGTCTATCTTTTCTTCGACACATTTTTAACATTTCAAGTATAGCGTCCAACGGAACAATGACATTTGCACGACCGTCATTCGCCGAGTCAGAGTGCCCCCGAGTTATCGCATATCGATCTTTGATACGCCTCAATACCATCGACGACATGCGTAACCTGACGATCTTCCTTTGCAACCAATTTCGAGTCGTGCGACTAATGCTATTGTCCGAGTTGGATATTCCACAATTTTCTCGATATTCAAGATCAAGTTCGATCGCTATTCCTCAAGCTCATTTCAAGATCGTTATTTAAAACTCAAGTCACATTTCAGTTGCATCAATCCGATATCGCACGCGCGATCCTCTAAGTTTCCTCGATCAAGACCATTCATTTTTATTCTTCGTTCCGAAACATTTTCTAACTCGCGTTGCTCGTTCACAAGTTGTCCGAACGAGATGCTCGTTCGGGACATTCGAAGTCACGACCAACTAAGCGTGACGCGTTCTAAGGCTTTGCGCGATTGCATCGCCTCGCCGCCATACTTGTAATCCTTAATATTTACTCGAACAATTTCTAAGACGAACCATACACCACTCGGATTCGAGCCACTCGACTAGTCGTCGACACTCATTCTTATTCTTCTTCGAACCTATCACATACACCACTCGGATTTAAGCCATACGATCTAGTCCTCAATCACATTCGCGTCATGCGCTAAGACATCCTTCAGATTCGTTCGACGAATCTCTAGCGTAATCGCTCACGTCGTATCGACGCACTAAGTCGTTCGCACTATTTCCTCGAAATCCAAATCAATCTTCCGTATATGCCTAAGCGTTAGTCCGATAGCGTTCCTATCGATAGGCACTCTAAGTATATCTCCGTTCCCGACCGAGCGGTACTTGATATCGCTCGCGACTCATTTGCACCAAGGGTCGAGGTACGCGATGCGCAACACAACTTAGCCAAAAGGCCGTGTGCATAGCCATCCTGTGCGGACTTTTATTCGAGTTTGCATGCTCATTTGTTAGGGTCGACATTGGACGAATTTGGCATGCACGCGACTTGCTAAGGTCAACGTAGGACTATTCGGGCACACATGCAACTTTGCTAACATTAGCACATATTTTCTATCGAGTCAAGTTTGCAACGTTCGGCACAAAGGCCCTATCGATGCATTTGGCAACGGCCTACCGATGCATTAGATTGAACGCTTGTACGAGCTTTCGAAAATATTTAGACTTATTGTATGGACATGCCGAGGGACATTTGAGAGAGAGCGCACCAACGATAACAACTTGCGGAAGCAACAGAGTTTTGCGGAAACATCGAAGTTAAAGAATTCAATCGACGGTCCAAGGACGTAAAGCCGTGCTCTGATACCACTATGTCACGCCCCGCTCCCGTAGGAGCGATCGTCCTCGCTAAGGCGTGATGCCGCACGAACCTAGATTGCGCTCGTGCAAGGCTAACCATAAACGGCCGATTACAACGGCAGCGACGGGGTCGTCGCACAGAAGTCCCAAGCAGAAACATTGAATACATTGCAACGGAATTTAAAGAAGAACACATGAACACAAGACATTCAAAACAATCTCTTTATTGATATTGAGTACAAGATTTCATTTGTGGGCGCAAGGCCAATTACAAGTCTCTCAGGCTCACTTTTCTCTCGTTTACAAGTCACTCTGCTCTCTCTCTTCTCTCGATACAATACTTGAATCCAGCGGAAGCTTCGGAAGGCGATGTCCATACATTATGTCCTGTATAAGTCTTCAGATCATGCGACCGCACGCTTCGACTCGCCAAGGAACTCCGTGCCTCGACGCATCCAAGCGAGCTCCGCGCCACGAGCTTCTACCTGTGCCTGCACATAAATACTGTGTGGGTGTCAGTACCACTGTACTGGTGGAGTGAGCTTCTCGCCCACCCATACAAAACCAACACGTTTTATTTTCTTTGTGCAACATAAACCCTTTTTCGATTGTCTTTCTATTCTTGCCTTAGGATCAGTTTTAGGACCGGCGCCTTAGCGCAACTTGTGTATCGGAACCATCCCGTGCTTGCAATGTCAAGTTAACTCATACTTTGTCTCTAGACCACTCCTCGTGCCAACAACGTTAACCTATCAAGTCGTGTTTGCCTTACGGCCATAATCAGAGACGCAACTACACGAAGGACTCCATTTCCTTGCCTCTAGACCTTTCTCGTGCTTGCATTGTCGATGCACCGACTTATACCTGTCTTTCTAGCCAAACTTTGGGACGTAACGACTCGGTCGTGCCATAACTCAATTCGTGCTTCAATATCATCGAGGCAGTACCTCCTCGCTTAGTCTCACATACACTTGTGTTTTGACAACGCGACCGTGCCTCATAACTCAACGTAACTTCACACAACATGCCCTACGGCCCTTTTTGACTTAACTCGCAACTTAACAGTCGACGCCACATCTCGTGCCGAAGCACGTCGCCTTCGCTGTAGCCAAATCTTAGGCTCAGACATTGTGTCTTTTTAACTCATACATATTCAACTCAATCCAAAGGCACCTACGCGGATTACCGCCCGTGCCGACACATCTATATGAATGGTCACTGGCCTATCCAGCCATATTGGACGTAGCCTGGTAGTACGGGACCCTTGCAACGCAAGTAGCGAGCCCCGATGCAAGTCCCCGTCTTACCGATCGTCTAACCAGCGTTGCCTATTACCCAGCTCGGCTACAACCAGTTTCTTCCTAGGCCGAGTCGGTCCCGTGGCCCCGGGGTGCCGCTCGAAGAAACCAACTCTTGTCGACAAGTCGTCCATGACCACGCGCCTACGCTAACTTCTAGACTTAACGTAATGCAAGGTCTTATTATTATTATTACCGTTCCTTTGTTTTACTCTTTCCACTTTTCACACTTCATTCGCAGAGCCCAAACCAGGGTTGCCTCGGCGACTGAACCACAGTCCCGACATATTTTTCTCTCGGCGACTAACCATCGCTTAGACTTAACAATCTTTGAACTCAGGGAACGGCTACTGCATAGCCTTCCAACTTAACTTGAATATAACGTGTTTCCATAAGTATCGACCGACCGTGGCTAACTTTCCACTGAACCAACCGTGGCTCGTGCCTCTAAACCGACTAGTGTTCTATGCAACGCTGTCGCCCAAGTCATACTTCATATGACGGGCCTTGGGGTCATGGGACTATTTATCTTGACAACCGCAGAATGAGCGGGACAACACATAGAATAACTTAGGTCGACCGGCATAACTTTTGCCTAACTCACTCAAGCCTACAACTTAACCCAAGGGACGAGCAAAGGCTACGCCAAGCCTTGCGGGACAGGACCGTGCATGCTTTAGCAAGCATTTGTGCGGGCGACGCCTATGACTTAGGCTAACTCTCAACTTTTGCACCGAAGACCAACTTTCCTTCTCCCAAGCCACGGGACGAAGGACCGAGTGTCATTTTCAAAACACGCCGTGCACTAACTCTAATCCGACCGTGGGACGTTTTCCATGTTCTAACATCATTTTGACCCATCGGGATTATTCCCTTAGCTATGTGGATGCGTAGCTTTTATTATCAAGCCTAACTTGTGTGAGTTGAAAATACGATTTATTTTGTGAAGGCAAAGATGAGGAGAGTTCACCGAAACTACCCCACCTGAGCGATGTCTCCGAGCAAGCCGTTGCAAGGCTAAGGCCGAACGCCGTCGGCGTTTCGATTCCTCCAATTGACTTTGCGGGACGGGGCACTACACAGGAGATGCCTCGTCATCAATGTATGAAGGATCCAGTGTCGTGCCGTACTCTGCAGAAAATCATCTAACCTTGGAGAGATAACCAGGTCCTCAGAGAGACATAACAAGATACAAGAAAATACCATGCCATATAAACTGTGATATATAATAGAAAAAAAAGAATGTATGCAATAGGGTGTCAACCAGCTCTATAGTGATAATGCAGTTAAGAAAAAACCATCAACGCATGGGCACTCTGGCTGCAGGAAAAAGTCGATAAGGGAGTATCTCGACGGATACGTACTGATTTCGTCGCAAAAACGCAACGGAATTGAGTTCCATCAGTTCCCACACGTCGGCAACATCCATACGTGCCTTTCGATACGTATAGTGCACGACCACGTCGCCCGGTTTGTCGGGGCACACGTCGTATCGTGAAAAGTTTTTTAAAATTTCATGTTTTAACGGTAGTTTTTCTGCCAACTTCAACGGGGAATAACTTCTTGCATATTAATCGAAACGTTAATCTAACAGGTGCGTTGCAATCTCGTTTGTATTATGTTTGAATATTTTCAATTAGTTTTGACAAAACCCTAATGTACATATCAAAATTTGGCTTCCAAGTTTAGGTTTTGAAATAGTTTTTAATATTACAGAAATCAGGTTTTTCCTCAACTTCGTCTCGATTTTTAGAGCTCGTCAGAGGATCACTTTGAAATCCATCTGAAGGATCACGAAGAGGGTTATGTGGGCGCCACATAGAAGTTCATAGATCGAAAATTAATAGAGTATTATGGGAGGGAAATCAGGAAGAACATGTGTACCTGGAGGGGGTTCGAAAATAGGGTGTCTTGTTTCATGTCGGTTTTGAGGGGGTTCCTGGCAGTCTGATCGTCGGCAACGGCTTCCTGGAAGCGGAACAGACGCGCAGGGACGTGAGGAAGGTCCTGGAGTCGAAGAATTTGGAGGGGGATTGCAAGTTTTAGAGTTGGGTTAGAGATTCGGGTATAGTTGTATAAAACGTTAGTTTTCATTTGTATCACATTTGGATTTTATTTTTAACCATTCTTGATTGTTTTAAGATTCAATTTTTTGATTTGAATCATTAGAGAATCCTTCTGAGATTCGAATGAAACCAATTTTAGGTGATTTGATGAAGGATTTAGAGGGATTTAAGTTTTCAAATTTTTTAAAAAATTAGGCTGTGCTTACGGTGTTAATAGGGGGTCGCGCTATGTGAGGCACTGTTCACATGGTGAACAGTAGCTCCCGTTTTTCTTCTTTTTTCTTTTTTAACAACTTATATATATATATATATCTATATATATATATATATATATATATATATATATATATATATATATATCAACCAACCACCGAATTTATTCATGAAGGCCGAAAAAGCTGAACCTATACAAGTATACCATAAGGCGCAAAATGTCGAAGCCTATACACATATACTGACAAAAGAGGAGAAAATGGAAACCAAAATGGCTAAGCCGGGGATAGGAGAGAGTTCCAGAAGACCGTCTGGCTGTGCGAACAGAGGGATCTCCGTTTGCAGCACTGACGAATGGTCTCCCAAATTAGTTGGTCTGCAGAGTACTGGTAGCCTTCATATCTCGCCTTGTTGCGATTTTTCCAAATAACCCACATGGCGGCGGCAGCTACGATCTGGTGGCCATGGGACGCGGAGGCCCAGGTCGCCATGAGGTCGTGGAAGTTGTCGCCCCCATAATGCGTTCTGCAACGCTGGGAAAGTACTCTCCAGACGTTGACCTGTAGGTCCCCTTGATTGAGGATGTGGTTGACTGTTTTCGATTGGCAATCAGATTATATATATATATATATATATATTTTTTTTTATATATATTATTTTTTTAATATATAGAATATATATATAGAATATATATATATATATATATATATATATATATATATATATATATATATATATATATATATATATATAAAAATATATATATATATATATATATTCTATATATTTTTTTAACCACTTATATATATATATATATATGTGTGTGTGTGTGTGTGTGTGTGTGTGTGTGTGTGTGTGTGTGTGTGTGTGTGTGTCAAATATTACCATAAATAACATAGAAAAATTCAAAAAATACTATAAATCCATAATAAATTAAATAAATACATATATAAAATTTAGGGGGATTACACATTCACCATGTTCGTGCTGGACACTTGGATGTCCTAACATATATCACGCAGGAACACTTAGCACATTGGATAGCACTTCAGTGCTTACATAGGTTGTACCTCAGTACTCGCATAGGATTAACCAGCACATGCATCGGTAGTCAGGTCGAGAATGAAGGTCAAGTACACAAAAACTTACAAGGACGATCAAGAACATCTATGGGGGAATTGAAACTATCAATTGCATATAAACTCCAGTTAAAGCAAGACAGGAAGATACTTGAAACCAAGACAAGGATCTACAACTTTCATATTTTGAGTTTTATAAGATTATAAATACAAAACAGCTCCAACGCATGACAATTCCAGCGCATGAGAATCCTAGTGCATGAAAATTTTAGTGCAGGAGAATTCCAGCGCACGAGAATTCCGGCGCATGAAAATCCCAGTGCATGAAAATTTCCAACACATAAAAATTCCAGCACATAAAATCCCAGCGAATAAAAATTTCCAGCGCACGAGAATTCGATCGCATGGATAAAACTCACGTTGCTTCTTCAGTTCATACGCATATGAAACCTACGCGCATGACGCGCACGGAGTCAAAAGGATGCGTTATCGGGACTTCATGGCGCATGGTCTCTCCGCGCATGGCCTCCTAGGCACATAAAAATTTTGGCGCATGGCCAATCCCGACGCATGGGGGTCGTCGTCCCCAAACAGCAAGCTCAACCATGAAAGTTCTAAAAATTTGCCATGACCATAAGTTCCTCATCCGAACTCGAAATCAAGTGAAATAAAAGCAAAATTGCATGAAATCAAATTCTCTACAATGTAGAATAATTAGTTTTAGAAAACAACCATGTTTGATAGATCAAAACCACAAAAATCCATTAAATCCTAATTTTAGAAGCTTAGATCTACACAAAAGTAGCCATTAAAATCAAAACACCAAGAAATAAACTTGAAGAGAATGAAGAGATGAACAGTCTAGACTAATAATATCAAAGAAATAACAAAAAATAAAAAATACAAGTTGTTCGAGTAAGAAAAGGTTGAACGATTTTTTTGCTTTATTGAACGTATAAGGTATATGTGTACAAAGAAGGAAGTCCTAAACATGATATTCTAAGTACAGGAAGAAGAGGTTTCTGGGTCTTCTACTGCTTCAGTATATATTGGAGCTCTCGCTTCTCTTGGTGACAAGAGGGTTGGCTCTGATGACGTTGTGACTCAGTGGAAAAGAGACTTTGATGTAGACTGTACATCTCTCTTCTGCCCATGACGATCATATTGTGAAGGCTGTCCATCGAAGACGATCCTTCCTTTATGTTCAATTTCTATTCTCACTCGTGTAACAAAAACCTTGTAATTAATCCTCGTAAATGAGATTCAAGAAACTTCTTTAGTATATACTTGTGATAGGCCTGTGCAATAGACCCTCGTAGCTACGATCAATAAGAAGAGTGTTTTTTTAGCTTCATCCTGAGAATGTCTTCGTCTTTGGTTGGTCAGTACATCTGACTGTCTGTGCCTCTGTGATGTTAGGTCGATAGTGGGGACACTAACCTGCACCATATGTCATCTGGACCATGGTAGGAAGAGGGTGGATGACGAGAGCTCCCTCATGTACCTTACATCAGCTGTAATTTTTCATGCTTCTACAAGACCCCCTTCAAAGTATCTCGAACTTGGTTCAAGCTCGGGGCACTTTGAAAAGAAGTATGACACGTGTCTCCTCTCTTTTTTGAGGACATACCCATCACCTCCTACGGACAGGCTAACGATGTGCTTAGGCTCCAGCATTGAATGCGTTAAGCCGTCTCCTCCTTAAGCGTGATCATGACTCCTCGTATCATGCGAACGTTCATCATGACCCTTTTTTTTGAACCCACGTCATCCAAGGCATTTTGTCTTCTCTTGCGAATGTGTCCTTTCTTATAAGTAGGCATTTTTGGGGAGAGAGAGAACCTTCCAGCCTTCAAATTTTCTTTAGCAACCTACGCCGGAGTTCTCTCTTTCTTCAAAACCCTAGCTCTTCGCCATGGCTCCCAAAAGATCAAAAACCTTAAAAGCTCTTGCGGCTGGCCCCAAAAAGGTAAAGAAAAATAGGGCTATTTTTAATATTGGCAATCTCGATGAACCTTCGACTGCTGGCGCAGTGAATCATCCTGATGTGCACCCGCCCGTAGCAGGTATCTACTTCGATCTCCATGCTTCTGCGAGCATCTGCGCTAATGCTTTATATGCCCACCCTTGTCTATGTATATATTTTTTTTGTTATCCAGTTCCTATGACCATCCCATTTAGCAAAATCCTCTATGACTTTCCTCTCTGTTCATTGGGGATTGACCTCGAACATGAGCTCCTCATCCCGTTTCAACAGTCGATTATCACGGACCAACCGAATGGGCGATGGAAGAAATACGGGCAAAGACTTCGGCTTACTTCTGTCGTATGTTGGACCAGGGAAGGTTGACCCCTTCTCAGGATACTAGTACAGGGCAGTTAAAGCCTCAATTTCTTTTTGGTTACAGATTAGTTTCGGGAGAGTCGGACCACTTCTCCCTAAGATCGATGTGGTTTATCAAGAGTAACAACCTCCATTTGTATATTCCTGAGACCAAGCGCCATTTGCTATTGTCGATCTTCTTTTGTTTTGCTGAGGAACGACAATTGGATTGGGGCTTAACCCCCAGTCAGGTGGGTTTGACCTCGGGTCGAATATAGACGGGCGAAGGTTCCATAGATCGGAGTATTTCTGTGTCCATCCCGGGTAGTTTAGAATCCTCTCAACGAGTGTTGCTCCTGGGCATAGGTTCAACGATGTGCCTACTGAATTGTCACCGTCTCGTGCTTCTATTTTTGCCAACAGACTCTTGGTATCTTGTCGTGGTTATTCGAAGGGTTCATTTTGCCACGATGGAAGGATGCAGTTTGATCGAAAGTGGAGCGACCTGACCCGATGGGTGCTAAATACTTTTAAAGAGGATATTGTGCACACTAACCTTCGTCGTGCCATCAGGGGCACTAAATATGGTATGCCTTCCAATCAATCCTTGTTTCTGGTTTTACTGGAATCGTTTAATTGCGATACCGGGACCTTCTTTCTGCCCTACAGAGAGATGGGGCTGGCCCTTTACGAGATGTTCGTCATTTCCAAGCTACCCTGGGGCAAAAACCCCTATGAAGAGTATTGTCCTACCCAGAAGAGCTTAAAGGGCTAAAAGACCAGCACCCTGAGCTAGTAGAGGTGTATAAGGAGTTGCTCTGTCATCACCAGGCTTGTGTGCGTCAGGATTCCACACACGCCTCGCCCCATACGAACGCTTGGAGGCAGTATTTTTTGGTATCAACCCATCAGCAGGTCGGGCTATCCAACCCTCTATTCATAGGGCATACAGCCTTACTAAGTTAAAAGACATGGAGGTGAAATCAAAGACGCAGCCGCCATCTGTGGTTGATAAAAAATCTCTGTTTCTGCAATTTTTAGTTGCTTCTACCAAAATTGCATTCCCATTAGCCGAAAAACGGCGTTAGCAGCCTTTCTAATAATGTGGTTATGGAAAGCTGTGGTCCCCAGAGGCCTAGGCTCCGTGGGGCGACTAGACAAGGAACTCATTATACCGACTGTAAGGTTGGCCTTTGGCCATTCATTGGGGTTGCTTCCAGCTATAGTCTGCAACCTTCTCAGAGGTCTGAGGGATTTCTCTGGAAGGATTATAAAACCTTCCAGTCGAGGCAACGGAGCGAAATTGCCCTACCATTATCTGATGGCTTAGCTAGCTTTACATCGTCCATGGCTGATTGCCTTCTCTGTCCTAGATGGCGATGATGGTAAAGATGCACTCCTGAGCCACTATCATAAATCGAAGTGGTTCTATGTAGACATCCTGACATGTAGGCGAGTGCTAGGTCACCCGAATAGATATAGCTTCAACTCGGTCTCGCCTTATTATGGGGGCTATGGAATTGGCGACGTACTTGACGATCGAGCCGAATGCGAAAGGGGGCTTGACTTCTGGTGCTTTTAGCTGGCTATTATCTATCTTCCCTTCGCACTTGGTTTATCGGAGCCAGAATAAGGTGTACTTGGATCCTTATCTGCCTAGCCACTTTACACAACAGTTTAGTTATGGACAAACCATGATAGGCAACCCTAGCCCCTGTTTAAGGTATGAGGGGAGTTTGTTGGACGGTGCCCGTGCTTGGAAGTATTATATCGTCGTTTCCACTGGAGCCACGTTCGCCTTTTCTGACGTGAATGAAGAACCCTGCATTTTATTCTCCGCCATAAAGTTTTATTGCCTGGTTACTCGCTTCTCGTCAAGTTTTGACCAGGAACGGAGCTTCATCATGGGTACCCAATTTGATCAACTCTGACCGAAACTACAGGAAGTGGAAGAGGCTCGCCATGAGTCTCCTATTGCTTCAGACAATTCTCCAGAGCAACGGAAGGATAAAACGCCCTTGAGCCTCCTGATGAAACGTCCCCTTTTGTCGTCTTCGACCGCTCCTGCCCATAAGAAGGTGAAGCGAGTGGCTCCGCGGAGGGGTCCTCTACAGCATAGCGCTCCTTTCATTGCCTCAGCTTCTCAAGTCCTATTTTGGCCCTGAGTCATTGTCTGTGGTACATATGTATATAAATCTTCTTACTTTCCTTTACTCTGCTGGCACAGGTACAAGGGGTACTCGAGCAACTGGAGGAATCTTCCCCCCAAGGAAAGTGTCATACCCCTGCGTCAGATAAGATCCCTTTTTCAGCTTCTCGTGACGATCCAGCCCCTGGGAGTACTCGTGCGACAATCCTCGTGGCTGGCCTTTTCTTTCTAGAAGGATCCACGCTAGTACCTGCGCCAGGGATAGCTTAAGTCCCTGAAGGCAGAGGAGGTACTTCTGTTAATGTATTTCGAGGCTCCCCTTCCTCCATGGGTGAGAAGGGGTCCGCATTGGATGAGTTGCCCATAGCATTTATCCTTCCTGGATCGCATATGGAAGTTGAAGAGGCCGTCGAGGGGCTCAGCGACGGATACCGTTGATGAGTCTGCCAGTCGAGGTGATACGATCTTCGATCGGCCCGCTGCGGTAGCTCTAGTTGATCTCGCTACTCCTGACAGTAGCCTAAATGAGCAAACCGATGGGACCTTCGAGCACTCCGGAGAAAGGATAGAATCAGGTGAGGGGTGGCACCTATTTTAGTGGAGGAGTTCCTTCCCGGGTCTTCATTTGGGCTTGCCGATGGAGTTTCTTCTGAGATCCCTGTTGAGGGGCTCATACAAGAATCGATCATTGTGGCCTCTCCAGAGGGACCAGTTATAGGGACTGATGAACCGGCGATCCCTGCGATTGGACAGACTCTGCTGGGCATAGCTAAGGGGTCTATTGAGGAGTCCACCGAACATCAGCCGTTGTTGGGTCCTATTTTTGCTCCATCCCTCTCTTCGGTACTTATGACTATGCCTCCTGCTTCGGCTGCTCCTCTTGGCCCAGAGCGGGTTGTTCTTTCTGCTCCAGAATCTTTTACTACGGCTTCTCCGACGATCGCTATGAATCAGGCTGATAAAGAATATTGTGCCAAACTCTTGTTGAGCAGCCTCCGTGACGCTTTGAGTCGTGGTATAGAGAGTGCTTTGCATGGTCAACCCCTGGCCGGGTGGGTGCGGAACCTAGTAGAAGGCCAGTTGGCGCTACTCTGCGTCCATCCCGAGTATGGTGCTCAGGTTGTGATTGCGAGAGGCTTACTAGATGATTTGGACACCATTACTTTATAACTTTAAGGCCTTGATGACAATTTGTCGATCTTAACCACGACAGAACTAGAGAAGATAGCCTCTGAAGAATCCTGCTAAGAGCAGATGTACAAGGCTTTTTTGATCGACTTGTGGAAGTCGAATCAGAGATTGTCGAGCTGGCTGACACCAAAGGGGCTCGATTCCACGTCGCACAGCCACGGAGGAGTACTACAGAGACCTCCGAGAACATATTCAGAAGCTGACGGATGCTCTGGTCCTTACTGAGGATGGTCTGAAGGAATCAGATGACTAGGAGGAAGTCCTTCGCCAACGCTCGGAGGCTCTGATTCAAGAGAAGGCGGATATCAGCACTCGTCATTTTGTTCGACAAAAAAAAAAGATTGAACGAACAAAAAGTTGAATGAACTTTTGCTTTATTGAACGTATAAGGTATCTGTGTACAAAGAAGGAAGTCCTAAATAGGATATTCTAAGTACAGGAAGAAGAGGTTTCTAGAAAATTATGACGGTAGAGATCGAGCACTACAGCGGCTCCTTTACTCCGTTGATGATCTGACGACGAATCAACCTTGCTATGGCTCTCTGGCGCCTTTGATGGGACTCTGGGGTCATCGATCAAGAGGGTGTCTAGATGAGAAGATCCTTTGAAGATGGTTGGTTGGTTGGTTCTTTGTTTGATAGGTGGATGATGGTGGTCGACTCTTCATGGATGGAGATCACTACTCCTGAAGATTGTCAATTGTCAATGTTCCTTCTCTCTTTTGATCTATTGGTGGAAGAAGAACTCCTTCTATTTATAGAGAATCGAGCACATATGCGATGTGCATTAGGGTTTCTGAGATATAAAGAATCTACCATCATTGTACGGTACGGACTTCTACGGTGCTGACACATGGCGAACATCGAGATTTCTCTCAAACAAGTTCTCTGGTGGTTATAAACATAACCGAAGGAGGTGATACATGGCGCGTGCCGATTTGCTTGCTCGGATACAGTTGAGTAAATCATGTGATTTCATCTTATATTTGGAGTCTAATTGACCCTCATCTAAGATTTAAATCAATATGATATAATATCAATCATGATTTAATCCCAATCTTCTCTGTAAGAGACGGTTTAAATAAACCAATTGGGGTGGACCCATGCTTCCTGTGCCTCTGGTGAGGACTAAGTGCTGCTGTGCTTCTGGGTGACGAGTAGACCGTGCTTCTGGAGACGAAGGAACCTCTATGCTTTCAGGCGACGAGTGGACTTGCCTTCGAATGACAACAAGACTTCTGTGTATGTAGAGCAACATATGAAACCGTGTTTTGGGATACCAGAGTCACTGTGCTGTAGGTGACAAGTAGGCTTGTACTTCAGGTTGACAAGGTTACTGTGCTTTTGGAGCGACAGGTTGACTTGCATTGATTGCGATGGAAGTTCCCAAGTCTCTTATAGAGAAGTGACTTAAGCTTCTGATCCGGAGCAAATAACTGCACCGTAGGAATGGAGATGGTGTGAGGATATCACCATCATGTGCCTCATACGGACGCAGGTAAGTGGATGCATCTCTGAACAGTAAAGGCGTTGGCTACGAAGGGAAGGGTATGACACCCTTGCGCGTCTGAGATTGGCACAGGAAGATAGTTGCACCTCTGGAGAGCAGACACTGGCTTCTGGAATAAAAGAAGGGGAGGGGGGCCTACCACCATCTTGTTTCTGAGGTCGACGTAGGAAGGTAGCTGTGCCTCTGACTTGAAGGCTTCTGGCTTCTTCAAGTGCTGAGTTACTGATATACTTTTGAGAGGCTACGCCCACAAAAATATCAGAACATGCTTCGATAGAGGTGAATCATCCAGCGTGTGTATCGAAAAGAAGGAAGGTTGTGCCTCAATGAAGACTGCATCCCTTATAGATCTCTCTAGGCTTCTATCGAATCTGTACTATATCCTTTGTAGAAGAGCAGAATTAGTCCCTTATGTATGGTCTTGATGTGTCTGCACTAAACTTTGGTAGACATAACAATGAAGGGACTTCTCTCCATATCTTCTATTTTGTCTTTTTAGCACTGAGCCTGAGTCTTTTGCATCTTAGGTGCTTTGGCGAAGGGATGTCTTCAGCTGAGATTTTTCATGCTTCTATAAGACCCCCTTCAAAGTGTCCTGAATTTGAGTCAAGCTCAGGATACTTTGAACAGAAGCATGAACACGCGTCAGGACTGTACGAGCTGGGTGATGGCTGGTGTCACACCTTGCTCTTAGCATTAATTGTCCTGAGTCATCATTTCAGAGCATGGGCGTCTGATGGCTTCTTGATATTGGAGCCTCTCGCGTCTTTGTAGGGATCGTGAATCTCTTTAGTAAAGGGGGTTCAAAGTCACGTTCCTTTGGTCACTCGCAGTACTGCCATCTGTCATAGAGTGGAGCTTTAGCTTAACTTGTAAGCTTCCTTCTGATCGATGTCTGGCTCGTGCTTGGACCATACGAACAGCCTACATAAAGGATTGTCCTCCTTCAAGAGAAGACTCAGCTGCTTCAACAATGGCCTTGCTTGCCCGATGTTCAGCTCCTGACGACCCTGAAGTTTGCTTGAGGTGGCCGTCGGTGGCAAATCTTTTTATCCAAAGAAGCTGTAGTAGAACTACCATTGGATCTCGAGACGTACTGCGCCCTGGATGTCGTGGGCATCAATGGTGTCTCGGACCTCTACTTCCTGGGTTAGGATTGCTTGTCGTTCTGACTGAGTAATAGCAAGGCATGCTGCTGTGGTTGCTCTCGTCGACCAGCTGGGGAGATATGAGAGTCCTGTCCTGGTCTTCATCCCCGGCTTCGGCTAGTAGCAGCTTCGAGCGATGGCTTCAATGAGTCTAGCTGATTAGGAGTATTGCCCCCAACTTCTACTGGAGGCCATCTACAACGCTTTGTCTCATGGTATAGAGGGCATCTTGTACACTCAGCCGTTGGCCGGGTGGATCCGGGACCTAGTGGAAGGTCAGTTGCAGCTTTTGTGCAATTATCCAGAATATGAGGCTCAGGTCGTGATTGCAAAAGGATTGTTGGCTGACTTAAAAATTGTTTCCCTGGAACTCCATGGTCTCGATCGCACCCTGCCGGTCTTAGCTACAGCAAAATTGGAGAAGATGGTTTCTAAGGAGTCTCGCTAAGAGCAGATGTGTCGGGCTCTTTCTGATCGACTTATGGAGGTCGAATCAAAGATTGTCGAACTGGCTGACATCGAAGGGGCTCGAGTCCACCATCGTGCAGCCACGGAGGAGCACTGCAAAGACCTCCGGGAACAGATTCAGATGCTGACGGATGCTCTGGTCCTTGTTGAGGATGGCCTGAAGGAATCAGATAACCAGAAAGAAGTCCTTCTCCAACGTTCAGAGACTCTGATTCGAGAAAATATGGATATCAATGCCCGTCAGGCCGAGTTGACTCTTGTGCATCAGGCTTGGACCACTGTCAGAGATGAGACTGTCAGACGCCAGGAGGCTGAAAGAAGGGCCCGAGCATCGATTGCACAGTGGAAGGCTCATCTGAGAAGCCGGCTGGAAGATCTTCAGGACCAATCTTCCCAATTTTGACTTCTTGCTTCTTCTTGTCCCTCAGTTTATGAGAGACCATATGTATTTTTGTAATAGAAAATATGTCTTCTTGTATCTGAAGTTTTTGCTACCTTCTCTGTTCTGTCTCTCTTCATGGTTGTGAACCCTGTATAGAGATAAGAATTCCCTCAGGGGGGGATTGCTTTATTGGGGACGGGGTGTTTACTCGGAGCTTATGTGGACATGACAAACACGAGAGGTTTTTATAGAGAAACTTTCCTTAATCAGAGGTAATATAGACATGGTAATGATAGATTCTCCTGGGGTATAGAACGACTTAGAGGTAATATAGACGTGAAGGGTTCTATATATGACGATTGTATGGAATCATCCGGGAAAGGGGGCGTTGCTCAGAGGTTATATGGACATGGCAAGCATCCTTCTTCCTAGAATAATAGTTTAGAGGTAATATGGACGTGACTATTTTTTAGGAAGTTATGACAACTTTAGGGTTATCATAACGGGGTGACTACTCAGAGGTAATATGGACATGGTAGACACGATGTAGAATAACACTTCAGAGATAATATGGACGTAAAGTATTTTCTAAAGTTATGACAGCTTATAGCTATTGTGGAGGAGGTGACTACTCAGAGGTAGAGAGTACATGGTAGACACGTCTCAGGATAACATTTCAGAAGCGAGGTCATGAAATATTTTTCGAGAGATTCACGATAATTACTGGTTCATCGTGTCGGAAGCCTGGTCCGGATGGACTCTCATGACTCCATCTTGAGGCGTGGAGAACGGGATGAGCCCTTGAGCGTTGTCTCGTGCTGGCAGAAGGTCGACTACTTCCATCGTCACCTTTAGAGTAGGGATGACGCCATCTTGTATCTCTGTAGCTAAAAAACTTCCCAACTAGAGAGTAACATGTTGTTGTGACAGTCTTCTCTTCGTAATCCAACGATATGACATTGGCGTTAATGAGGCACTGAATTTGCCCCTTCAACACATAGCAGTCCTGTGTTGAGTGATGGATGTACTGGTGATAATTGCAGTACTTGGGATGGCCCACCTTTCCTACTTCATCAGGATGCCTGGGTGCCGGGATGGACATTTTGCCACTCTTCGTAAGCATCTCGAAGAGCTCCAGCGTATCCTCGTCATTGAAGGAGTAAGTCTCCCTCGGCCTCTGCACTTCTGCAGACTTGGGGTTCGTAGCTGCTGAACCTTTGGAGATGTTGACGGTCATGGCTTGCTTGCCTTTTCCGTCATTGGGGTTGTTGTTGTACGAGCGTCTCCCTTTGTCTTCGGGCACAGAAAAGTGTAGCCCCAGGAGCTGCACGTCCTGGGCTTTCCTTTGTGCGTCATCCGCCTCTGTAATGAAAGGCATCCACTCCGTGTAGGGAGCATTGTGCCATAATTTTATAGCGGGCAGCATGTTCTTGCGGCAGGAGTCCATAAGCATGGGCTCGGGTGTAACAACCACTTTTCTAAAATAAGGGTAATTTTGAACTTTAATAAAATTTATTATTAAATAATAAGATATAATTCATGTTAATATTTTTTGGTGAATTTTAGTTAATTTAATACTATTTAATTTTGTGCATTGTAATTTTGGTGTTTTGCTAGTGTAACCCTAGAATTGTTAAGCCTGGAGACTAACCATGACCATGGGGATCTAACCATGTGATTAGAATGACCAATTACAACTTTTTAGCCTAAGGGTATTTTGGTTATTTTGTGAACATTGAATTAATTAGGATTTTGATTAAGTGATAATGTGCTAAGTATTTTGTTAGAGATTAACCTAGAATTGCCCTAACCTAGATATTATCCATGAGCCTAGATATTAGATTAGAAGCTTCCATCATGTCAAGGTTAGTAATATCTAGATATTAAGTTGTGGTTAGATATTTGTTAAGGATAGATATTTTCACTTGGGCCTTTAGCTTGAGGCCTAGAATTAAACTAGCTAGAGGCCTTTAAACCTCATAAAACTTAACCCTAACCCTAGAAATGACCCTAGGCTGCCATCAAGGGATCCCCACCTCTATATAAACACATATTGAGACCCACTTGCCTCTTTCATTAAACCTACAAACCCTAGTTTAGTGTTCTTCCCCAAACCACCCCTAATTCTTTATTTCTTGTCCAAATTGAGCCTAGTCTTTTGTATTAGACTCCTCTACAGTAAAGGATACCATTGGTAGGTAGCTAACAGGGATTTAGAGGCTTAGGATTATTGTAAATTGGAGAAGGACCCTCATTCTTTAAGTTTTTCATTGAGATTCACTCTCAATAGGTAAAACCTATCAAACTCATTCAAACTCCTGATTTCTAGTTACATTCATTTATGTGTACCCTAGCTGTAGACCAAGTTTGGTAGGAATTGGTGTCCATTTGATATACGTATCGGACACGTATCGGTGTGCTATGTAAAGTGTTTGGTAAAATGCCCCCAATGAATTGATTGTTAACCATTTTCAAAACTAGTTTCATATTTGTATAGCCTATTATGTGGGAGTTTGATTTCAGTTTGACTGAGTACAATTTTGTGTCATCTTCGTGTCCAAAATGGACACAGACACGCAGCACGAGACCCTCGTGCGCTGTCCTGCTGCTCGAGTGCCATAACTCGATGCACACGACACTTTAACACATGAAACATTATGGACAAGTAGGGGAAACCACTGTCAACAAGCCCATGAAGTTTCACGAGTTCTAGTTGACTGTGCGCGAAGATATCGAGGCTGTACTGGAATTGCACTGACAGTGCACAGTCGAACATTGGCTCACTGACACGGACTTTGTGTCTCTCATAGACACGTCGTGGACACGATTCAGGCTGTTCAGTCCCTAAACCTATCCCCCTCTAGGACTGTGGACGAGCATGTGGGCTCTGGTGTACTGTGTCGTGTCCAGGTCGACTCGACATGGCTGCACAAGGAGTAGTGCTTCACAGTTTCATGATACTTGGTATTTGTCTGTTTTGGACACTTCGTGTCCAGTATTTTGACATGTTGACACACTCTAGAGAGGACATATGGTGCTAGACACTTGTGCACTTTTTATTTTGGGTTTTCAATTAAATTGGTGTTTCAAAATTGGGTTTTAAATTGATGTATCATAGTTCATTGTTTTATTATTTATTTTCAGTTTGTGTAGAGTTGGATTTAATTTGTATTCCTGAGATTAAAATGGTTGTTTGATATTGTATTTGATTTAGGTTTTCAAATGAGAAAGGAATTCGAGATTGAATGCAGTGGCTTGGGTTTGAACCTTTGGTTCTCGGGTTTTACTTTTTTTTTACAGTTTTGTGTTTGAACTGTCCTTAAGTTTTTGGGATTTTTGTTGAGTTTGAAAACAGGACTTGACTTGATTTTTCTGAGATAGAATATAAATGTAATGTAGATATTGATTCTAGGTTAAGGTTGTTGTGAATGTTTATGATTTCTAGTTTGTTCATTCTTTGGATTTTCAAGTTGTATGTCTCAGTTCAGTCCCCTGTTTTTCCCCTCATTCTCAATGCACAGTCCCAGTCCCTCATTCCATTTTCCCCTCTCACTTGTCCTTCCCTTTTCCTTTTCTTCCCTCTTTATGCATATATATGTATGTATGTAAATATGTATATAATGTATCCATGTATGTAATATATCCATGTATGAATGTATACATGTATGTAATGTATGCATGTATGTAATATAAGTATGTATGTATGTATGCATGTATGTAATGTATGTATGCAAGTATACATATATGTGATACATGATATCTATGTAAAGTATGTTTTGTTTTAGCCTAAGCTATATATAGGATTTTGGTAATAGGGTCGTATATTGTGATATTGGATATAGGCCTAGAGTATAGTTGACCCTATAGTTGACCAATAGGGTGTTTGAACTTGTGGACTTTAGTTGACTAGCCCTAGACCTAGTTTGACTAGAGTTGACCTAGGTTGACTAGACTGTTGACCAGAGTTGACCGAGAGTTAACTTTGACCTAGATTAGCTTAGAGTCATATAGATTGTATTGTAAAACTTTAATTATATCATATTGAACACATAATAACCTATATTTCTCTAATTAGGACACTGTTACTCCGGTTCAGACATCTGATATTCATCAGTCATTCAGAGTATCAGGCGAGTACATTCTCTGATAGTTCTTTTATTTACTTGTCGATTTCTGTAATTCAGTTCTAGCTAGTTCTGTGTAATCCTGTTACAAACACGGATTCGTATTTATGAATTCATGTATACGACACACACACTTTTTTATGGATTATCCGTTGACTATATTGTTGGATCTGCGTACAACCTCCAGACAAGTATACCTTACCTTCCTCTACAGTTTTATTTACATGCATTGTATTTTATTTTTTTCAGTTTTGATTGTTTATGGACATGTGCTTCGTATTTTATTCTTTTGAGTTGTTTCATTTCATATAGCCGTGTTCATGTTTGGTCTTGTGGTTCACACTTGGAGTTTTCCGTCAGTACCTTGCTTGAGTCGTGTCATAGAACGAGTACGTGAAATTGAACTGCTAAACCCTTGATATTGTTTCCTTGGCACTAGAGAGTCCACACTCGGGATGAGGGTATTATTCTTGATATGTTTACATCCGTAATGTCCACACTCGGAACGAGGATGGTGATTATTTGCACCAGAGAGTCCACACACGGGACGAGGGTGATGACTTGACTTGACTTGCACCAGAGAGTCCACACACGGGACGAGGGTGTTTACATCAGAGAGTCCACACTCGGGACGAGGATGTTATACTTGTACGAGAGAGTCCACACTCGGGACGAGGGTGCCTTGCCGTGAACTAACCAGAGAGTCCACACTCGGGACGAGGGTTAGTACTAACCAGAGAGTCCACACTCGGGACGAGGGTTAGTGTTTAGTTCAAACCCGTGAGTCCACACTCGGGATGAGGGTTTGGTTCTTCTATTGATCTCGTGATTATCGTTCATCCGGCAGTTCATTATGCGTAGTTGTTCTAGTGTTCGTGTTCGTGTTCGTGTGTTCGTGTTCGTGTTCGTAGTCATTGGTCGTGTTCCCGTTTTTCTTGTTTATCCTTTTTGTGCAAGATAAAACTATTAGATAGGCATGTATATTATGTATCTTGCTATGTCCTCTGAGGACCTGATGATCTCCTCCGGTTTAGCAATTGCATGGAGTTAGCTAGTAGTTCTGGATGGCGGAGGATTTGCGATTCATGTGGGTATTACGGAGGCAATGATACGCTTGTGGGATTCAGGTATCACTATTGTGTTTATTATCCGCTCGTGCTTTTCATTCCTTATCATGAGATATCATGTCTCTTGTTTCAGTTGTAGACTCTTGTTATTTCCTTTAGAGTCTTATCGAACATTTATGCTAGTGGGCTGCAGACCATGACCCATAGTGTTCATTCATGTTTATTATCTTATTGTGGATTGTGATTAGAGTTGTTTGCCATGATTTGGCAGTATACTATAGCCTTGACAACGTTTACGTATTCGAGTCGGGCTGGAGTCCGTTCGATACGTAGCTGGCTCGCTCACGAGCTCGCATCCGAAAACCGGGTGTGGATCGTGACAAGTTCTAAATAATGATTAGAACATATTCTAAGTACTAACTTGTCGATTCTAGTGTCGGTGCAAAAAGTCACCCGTGTGTTGGAATCTGAAAACCCCGAAAAAGCCTATTTCTATGATTTCTCGCGAAATGACCCTACGTATCCAAATATGGACATGTACCTAGTCTCATCTCACCCAAACTAACCTAATTAGGTCTAATTAGGCTAGGAGTGACACCCAAATATGTCAATTTAGGGTTTTATTCAAAATTGGCATTAAATGTAAGCCCCTGAATTTAGGGCTTATTTTTTTTAATTTTATAATTCAATTAGTTGTGATAGATATTATTATTGATTATTATTTGATTTAATGCTCTTTACCGTGCCTTTAACTTCTGGAGCATCAGGGATGCCAGTCTCTGGAAACTTCCTTCTTGAAGTTTGTAGTCGACGAGATTACCTTCACGTTGATATATCATGTCCCATCCCAACTTGTTCCCTTGTACTCTTTTTGCTTTGTACAAGTTCGGGTCAATATTAGACTATTTAATTATTAATTGAATTCCCACTCTTTTTCTTGATCATCATATGCGCGTTACCATGACTTTTAATTTAGGAGCACCAGACTAGTCATTTTCTCGAAACCAACTTGTCATGCATGATCTACTTGAGACTCTCTTCACCCATGACCTTCGTGTCCCACTCAGACACTCCATTTTGTGCTTCATTTATTTTGCACAACTTTCAGGTCAATTTAGGCCAATTAATTATCTACCGTAAAATATGATTTAACTTCCAATTTAATTTCCGGGCCCGACATCGGTCCAATCCAGTCGACCCAAAATATGGCCCTGGCCTATTTTGAGCCTACTATGCACGTGCCACTTGAGAGCCACTGATTTGATCTCCCTTGTGCTCCTATTCTATCCGTTATTTTAATTGGTTTAAATTATTAATTAATTAAATCTTGGCTTCACTTTGTCCAAACTTGGCCCAACGTTCGACCCAGTTTGGCATGGACCCTACCATGTCTGTCCATACACTCCACTGATATTTTCCTCTTTTTCCTCTACTCTAAATCTCTCTCTTTATGTATAATATCCCTATTTCTCTCTTTTATATATGTATATATATACATATATAATATAATATATATATAAACCTCTCTCTCACTCCCATCAAATACACACACACAGCCCCCCCCCCCCAACAGTGGCCGAACACCCCCTCTCCCCTCTCTTTATTCTTTCTCTCTCTCTCACATTAATATCTTCCATTCCCTCTCTCCTCTCTCATTTAATATCTACACACACATATATTATACTAACTCTCTCTCTGTCTTCTTATACACCATCAACTCTCCCATCACCAACCCTCTTTCTCTCTCCCCTCTCATTTTTACCAGGCCGACAGCCCCCCCATCCATACACTTTTTTTCTACACTTCTTCTTCTTCACTTTTTCTTCTTCATTTTCTAACTACTACTACCACCACACATCCCCACCACAACCACCATGCACCATACCTCCACTCCAACACCACCATGCACCACCACCTCCACCACCCGCACGCCACCGCGCCACCACCGCTGTGCCGCCCTGGTCGTCGCGAGCAGCCGCACGCCGCTGCGCGGGCAGCCTCGCCGTCCCCGGCCGTGCCACCACCGGGGTTGGCACCCCCATGGCCGGGTGCACCACCCTGTGGTGGCCAACGTCCTCCGGGATGCGCCGTCTAGGCGATTTCAGCATTTTTCTCGGAGTTCCGTCGACGCGCGGGAAGAAAATTCCAGAATTTGCGCTCCGTCACAGCGACTTTGCGGCAATTTTCTGGACAATCCGACCGTTGGATCGGTGATTTCTTCGCTCCATCTCAATCTCGATAAATACCCGTTCATCCCCCTCAATTTTTGCCCGTTAATTGCGTCGTTTGATACATCAAAACCGGCCACCAAGTTGACATTTTAATTTGTACTGTTTTTGGACAGTTTTACGACGCCAACTTTACGGGTTCGTATCTTCGTCATTGCAGCTCCGTTTTGTGCGCCACTAGTTCTGGTACACTGCTGGTATAACCCTCTTCTTGCCCTCTTTAGATTCCATTTCAGTTTGAGCTTGTTAGGTCGGTCGAATTCGACGCCAAAGTTGGCCGTTCGAATTCTTAGTGTTACACTTATAAAATTCCATTTTTGTACCCAGGACTCCGGATTCAATTTCTGACACCACCAATAGACTCGTGGCGTCGTTCTGATATGTTTTCATATAAAGTTTGCCTGATTTGGAGAACGCGAGCCCTGGCACGCATTTCGGTGCAAGGCGGGTCCCACTTTCTGAGTCAACGGGTCATTTTGAGATCGGCTCATCGGAATCCAATTTCGGATATACCGTTGAGTTCGTATCATCATTCTAAACTCATTGACATATAAGTTGCTGAGTTTTGAGGACATTGGCTCCGACACGCTTTTCCGTGCAAATCGAAATTTTAATGTCCTGGTCAACGGACCAATTTGAGATCGGGTCAATGGAATCCAATTCTGGATATAAGGTTGGGTTCGTATCATCATTCTGGATTCGTGGACATATAATTTGTTAGATTTTGTGCACTTTTATTTCGGCACATTTTTTGGTACAAAGTGTGTCCAACGGCGGACATTATTTTGGTCCGAAATTATCTTTTTGTCCCTGTATCCAAATTGGACTTATGGACAGGCTATTCTAGCTATTTTGACCATTCTGGACACGTTGGTGATGTTAGTTTCATCATCTGACAATATATGTAGATTTCTTCCCTTTTTGTGTCACCCTATTATTAAAATATTTTCTCCTTTTGGTTGTTTTAGAGACCCGTCGATTTCAGTGATTTCTAAATCACTGAAATTCATAAGTTGACCTTGTAGATATTTATAGAGACTAGCTTAACCATGGTTGACTACTTTGACTAGACGTCGAAGTAGAGTCAACAGTTAACCTAGGTTTTATCAGATTTGACCAACGTTGAATTTTTGACCAAGTCGACTGTAGGTCAACCATTGACCTATTTAACCTAGATTAGACTTAGAGTTGACCGAAGTTTACCAGTTGACCAAAGTCAACTGTACGTCAACCTTGACCCAGTTTGTCTTAGTTTGACTTAGTTTGACCTAGATGTTTAGTATGTCTTTTGACCCTGATCAGCTCTTGTATTATTTCATCTTTAGGTCTGTGGCTTTACTCTGAACCCTGATTCATATTGACAGCTGGACCCCAGGCGAGTACATTCTCTGATAATATTTCTGTTTTATGATATCGTCTATGTTTCTTGTATTTAGTGTAGATACCCTTGTTCTCTTGACACATTGTTCACACGGATTGGTATTTCCCAGGATCCCGTCATGAGATGTTATTCTTTGCTCTCCTTGGTATATCTTGTGCAAGTCTTTCTTGTTCCTTGTGCATTGTATAGACACGATTCCTGTGAAGCCTAGCTACCCTCTCAGAGAATCGCGTGTCATGATGTGTCATAGTTGGATCCACTATACTGGTCGGGGACGGGGAGTATTAGTATAGATGTGTGGTCAATACCCGCCTTGTATATCTTGTGAACCTTGTGAATGCCAATCATACACCACACGTATGGTTGGCTAGATCATAGCCTTGTGCAGACCCAAGCCGGCCACATGTTGTAGCTAGTACTCACACTCTTAGATAGATGATTCTTGATTATTGTACATGCCATGATCAGTTTTACTTGCCTTGTTCTAGCTCTAGATTTACAGCTTACCTTGCCATGATACTCACATGTACATTTCGTGATTTCTTGTATATTCTCTCTATTTACTGCTATATGTTCAATATCGTCTAATTAGAACTGTTATTTGAGATTTGTGCTCGTTCCATCCTGACTGGATATGTTGACAAAATTTTAGGAGTAGTTGTGCCCTCAGTATTGGACTTCATGATGTTGCTAGCTGAGGTAGATCTCACTATTCTTCTATGTGAGTTGCCTGATAGTTATCCTTAATTAGTCTTGTTGTTCCTTCTTTATTTTCATGTCTTATGATCATTGTAGATTCTAGTTGTTCTAGTGATATTGTTATTATTTCTTGTCTGATCTTCCTTAGTTTCGTGATGTGACATGAGTACATTTTTAGTTATGGATTCTTAGATGTTGTAGTTAGTATAGTACACTTGACAGCATTCTACCGCCGATACCGCGGCGTAGGCTGGACGTAGCCCACGTATTCGTACCCATATATCCGGGTGTGGGTCATAACACATTTTTAGTGGTAGCCCATGCAGGCCAGTCTTTGCAATTAATACGAAGTCGTGGTAGTACTTGCATTTATCTGTACTACTGCGAGCCTACCCTAGGATTAAGGTTGAGTCATGGAATATTTTAGGATTTTGGTACTCCGACACATATTAGGAACTCTTGGTAGATTCTAGGGATGACACCTGGGAATCTTATTTCGAAACTCTTCGAATCTTTCCCCATTCGTTTCTATCCGTCCTGATTCCTGGGATATCTCTCAGTTATCTTACTTTATTAATTCTTTGGGATGAGTTTGTGGACCCCAGAGGGGAGGTATATGTTGGACTTGTATATCATCTAGGTTGGGGAGAGAATATGATTTACCAACCTCGTATCATGGTCGAGGTTTGTTTTAGATTATATTCCACCATTTTCTGTCTTAACCTAGGTAGTACCCTTGGGACTTTCCCTAAGATTTTCCTCTGAACCCTATCTCGAAAGTTGTTTCCGTTGTTTCTATTAACTTACCCTTGACTTGTTGTTGAAATTTAAATCTTAATATTCGTTGTTGACCTTTGATTTTGTTTTGGATAATTTTTTTAAGAATTGAGTTAAGATATCCTGATAAACATATTTTGGATAAGGATGATGAGAACAGTAAGTGTCTACTTTATTTATGGAGTTTAGAATTCATCGCAGTTATATTAGCTAGCGAGACAAGGACATGGAGCCTGATTTGGGTATACTATCCTAGTTATGTCATTTAGATTATCTTGCAGCCATACCGGTTGGCGCGGTAAAATATCTAGATGACATGATTATAGGGTGTATACCATAGTTATGGACTTCATTGTTTATTACCGCTATGCTTACTAGCATGGCGAGAATTCTGGCAACATGATTTGGGATAGACGTGTATGGTTATCAGATCGTATCTTAAATTGATTTACTTGTTTTAACCTATTGGGCAAGAGCAGTTCCTACTATTACTTCTATTTTCCCATTATTCTCTTTCTCATCGCATGATGATTTCCTCATCTTACCCTTACTTCCTCCGTCTTGATCAATTATGTCTTGATTCCACCAATTACCTATCTCGTATCTAATTCTGTCAGCCATACTTGAAAACCTTGAAAATTTTAGAATTTTCATATCTTTTTATCTTGGGAGAAATCGAGGAAGTATCGTAATCATCCATCTCGGAGTAGACATTGTTGGTAGTAGTCGAAGCAGAGCGAGATGATTACCCCGGCTTCCTCCTACGATCCCATATTCTGGTTTCTATGATAACAGAAGCAATTCAATTCTACATCCTTGATTTGTTTATTATATTTTGATATCGTGAGATTGATCCTCTCTGATTGACCAAGCGATTCTGGTTGTCTAGTCGTGCCAAAGAGTCTTGATTGTTGATTAAACTTGAATGGTTTTGAATTCCATTGTGATATGATTTCCTTCTTAGATGCTCGTGTCCAGACTTCATTGATTCTATTCTCTATCTCGTCCAAATTCTGATTTACTCAAACCTTGATCAATTTAAATCGTACTGAGACTAAATTATTTATTTTTATCGTGATTGGACAATGCTGTCATCACTCGTGCTTTAAACTTTTGATTCAATTCTGGCAAATAACTAAAATCTATTCCAATCACGGTTTGGCTTCATACTATCCTTGATTATGCCGGAGTCTCATGTTGGTTATGCCTAAACCGTTATACTTTTGACCAAGGTTGAGCTGACCGTATCTATGATCGTATTGAGATTCAATTTTGAGCATGTTTGGATTTTAAAACACTTGTGCCTATACTCTTTTCGAATTTGATTTGATTTTCTGATTGTATTTGAAATTTCCTTGTGCTTAATCATGCCTAGATGATCTAGCGTGACTAAGGCAACTTGGAGTTCCTTGATCTTAATTTTAACGATCATAACTATGCATATCATCTTGCTTCTAAATTGTGCTTTTAAGACCTTGATTTGGAATTCATGATTTATTCGTCATTCACAACTGAACTTGGATCTTGATCGTGCTTATGTGACCTATAACCTGATTTCTATCAATTCTATCTCTCAATCGTGCTATACTCGAAAAAAAATTTCTCTCTATTTGTTTCTCTTAGCCTTGTTTTAGATTATGACTATCCGACTTTGATTTTCATGATCTTGATAATCTTAACCCTAAATCTAATTTCATCGAGCTGAAATCCTGTTAATCAATGTTTGACTCGATTGTAACCGGACGAAGCTCAAGTTTTGATTTCATGGTCATATCTAAATCGTGCCCCAATGATTTGTCTTATTTCTGAAATCACGCACATATGATTTTGTTTGTATCATGATTCTATCGTACCAAATCCCTCTTCGTTCCTGAACAGTTGTGAATCGATTATCTTGATCGTGCAAAACTCATCATTCTTGGATCGTGCCTAAATATTGCTTAAATCTTCTATCATGTTTTAACCCCACTACCAACCTTTAATTTCGAGAAAAAAAAAATTTATAAGGAGGGAAGGATTGTAAGCCCCTGAATTTAGGGCTTATTTTTTTAATTTTATAATTCAATTAGTTGTGATAGATATTATTATTGATTATTATTTGATTTAATGATCTTTACCGTGACATTGACTTCTGGAGCATCAGGGATGTCAGTATCTGGAAACTTCCTTCTTGAAGTTTGTAGTAGACGAGATTACCTTCACGTTGATAGATCATCTCCCATCCCAACTTGTTCCCTTGTACTTTTTTTGCTTCGTGCAAGTTCGGATCAATATTAGACCATTTAATTATTAATTGAATTTCCACTCGTTTCCTTGATCATCATATGCGCGTTACCATGACTTTTAATTTAGGAGCACCAGACTAGTCATTTTATCGAAACCAACTTGTCATGCATAATTTACTCGAGACGCTCTTCACCCATGACCTTCGTATCCCACTCAGACACTCCATTTTGTGCTTCATTTGCTTCGCACAACTTTGAGGTCAATTTAGGCCAATTAATTATCTACCGTAAAATCTGATTTAACTTCCAATTTAATTTTCGGGCCCGACATCGGTCCAATCCAGTCGACCCAAAATATGGCCCTGGCCAGTTTTGAGCCTACTATGCACGTGCCACTTCGTGCCACTGATTTGATCTCCCTTGTGCTCCCATTCCATCCGTAATTTTAATTGGTTTAAATTATTAATTAATTAAATCTTGGCTTCGACTTTGTCCAAACTTGGCCCAACGTCCGACCCAGTTTGGCATGGACCCTACCATGTCTGCCCATACACCCCACTGATATTTTTCTCTTTTTCTTCTACTCTAAATATCTCTCTTTATGTATAATATCTCTATTTCTCTCTCTTTTATATATGTATATATAAACCTCTCTCTCACTCCCATCAAACACACACACACAGCCCCCCCAACAGTGGCCGAACACCCCCTCTTTCCTTTCTTTATTCTTTCTCTCTTTCTGACATTAATATCTTCCATTCCCTCTCTCCTCTCTCATTTAATATCTACACACACATATATTATACTAACTCTCTCTCTTCTTACACACCATCAACTCTCCCATCACCATCCCTATTTCTCTCACCCCTCTCATTTTTACCAGGCCGACAGCCCCCCCCCCCTCCATACACTTCTTCTTCTACACTTCTTCTTCTTCACTTCTTCTTCTTCATTTTCTAACTACTACTACCACCACACATCCCTACCACAACCACCATGCACCACACCTCCACTCCAACACCACCATGCACCACCACCTCCACCACCCGTACGCTACCGCGCCACCGTCGTTGTGCCGCGCCACTGCCGCCCTGGTCGCCGTGAGCATTCGCACGCAGCGGCAGCAGCTGCCACGGCAGCAAACGCACGCCGCCGCGCGCGCAGCCGCTGCCGGCGGCGAGGTCCCCGGCCGCACCACCACCGGGGTTGGCACCCCCATGACCGGGCGCCCCCAGGCGCACCATCCTGTGGCGGCCAACGTCCTCCGGGACGCGTCGTCTAGGCAATTTTAGCGTTTTTCTCGGAGTTCCGTCGACACGCGCGCGGTGAAAATTCCAGGATTCGCGCTCCGTCACAGCGACTTCGTGCCCTTTTTTTGGACAATTCGACCGTTGGATCGGCGATTTCTTTGCTCCGTCTCAATCTCGGTATATACCCGTTCATCTCCCTCAATTTTTGCCCGTTAATTTTGTCGTTTGATACATCAAAACCGGCCACCAAGTTGATGTTTTAATTTGTACTATTTGTGGACAGTTTTGCGATGCCAACTTCGTGGGTTCGTATCTTCGTCATCGCAGCTCCGTTTTGTGCGCCACCAGTTCCAGTGCACAGCTGGTATAACTCTCTTCTTGCCCCCTTTAGATTCTATTTCAGTTTGAGCTTGTTAGGTCGGTCGAATTCGACGCCAAAGTTGGTCGTTCGACTTCTTAGTTTTTTGGTGGCCCATGCAGGTCAGAGCATATCGTATCGGTTACGTAACTGTACTGGTACGAGCCTGCGCAACTGACTGAACCCTTAGAAATCTCAATCCACTCTGCTTTGGAAATTCTCCTAGAAATTCTCTACGTCCTTGAAATTTTCATATTTTGCTCTCGATTATACTTCCTTGCTTTCCGTTTCATTGATTCTCGCCGCTTCCTATTTCGGGGTGATGAATGATCGTGCTGTTTAGAAATCATTAGGAATTCTTAAATTATATTATAATATTTCATGATTATTGAGTTTTGATTGTTTATAGATATTAGAGAGTATAGATGCCACAAGCCCTGATATCTATTGGTAGACTTGTTAGCAACCAGTTAGAAGACTATAAGAATTTTAGTGACCATATTTGGAGGAGTAGTATGACCAAATGTGGGTAGAAGTCCTCAAATATTCTTGGTTATAAATTTTTTTTTAAGGAGATTGAGGTTAAGACAGATGTCTTTTTAAATTTCTAGGTATAGTTATGAATTGGAATTTCGAGGACGAAATTATTTTTAAGGTGGGTAGATTTGTAGCTTCCCTTCCCGAAAATTCTTGGAATATTTTTTTATTTTATTTATTTGATTAAAAGGGTGAATTATGTTTTTATAAATAATTATTTAGTAAATTATTACGGTAGGTGACTTTAGCCATAGTTGAGTTTTGGAGCACCAGACGACTAGGAATCATGGCACGGATAGTGCAGTGGCGTGCCTTGACTAGTGTTTAGCTATGGTAGAGGAATGCCAAGCCATAGGAGTGTCCTAACTAGGAAAACCAGGCCAAGTTATAGCATGGTCATTATAAATAGTTTAATTATTGTATTATTAACTTTATTGACTTCGTAGCGACCCGGTTGTACCGAACCAGCCCAGACTGGACCCGTACCAAGCCCAAGCCCATGTAGTCATGCAGGACGTCTAGTGACATTCGTGTTGATGCATGTTGGTATGATGGTGTGTCATATTCCATTTTAGTGATCTAATGAGTATTCCTAAAAATTCTTATTTTAATATTATAAATATTGATATTAGTTGGTATTTAATAATATTTGTATAAAATAGGCCTTGTACATTTTGGGGTTATTAGAGGGTGCAGAATGGTATATGCAATCATCTTTGGTTTATTAATTTTTGTTATTATTATTATTTTATTGGAGTCGATATTTAATATTATTATTTTATTGATTATAATTAATAGTTATATTTAATTGTCATATTAAACTGTTATCATGTGATTTATATTTTATGCATAAATATAATATATTAAATATTGAGTATGGGGTATGTGTACGTATACTTTATAATATATATAGATAGGTGAAGGTATTGTATATATATATATATATATATACGTGATAATGTGTATATAGAGATATACGTGATAATGTGTATATATATGTATATATAAATATATATGTATTGATGTGTATTTACGTATTTATATGTAAATATATATTATATGTGGGTATATATATATATATATATATATATATATATATATATATATATATATATATATATATATAAATGTATATAAGTATATATATATATAGATATATGTATAAGTGATATATAAAAGAAAAAGAGAAATAGAAAAAGAAAACAAAAGCCAAAGCAAACCGACCCAGCTGTTGCTGAGCCCTCCCAATCACATGCAAGCCCGTATGGGCCCACAACAAAACTTTCCCCACGCAGAACAGAACTAAACCGAGCCCTCTGCTCACAGCCGATATATATCGATATATATACATATATCGAGAGAGAGGGAGAGTAAGAGATCGGGAAACTCTACAAACCCTAACACGCGCCGACATCTCCGACACCTGGGCAAACCACCCAGGAGGCCGCGAGCCACCGTGCGACCACCGCCTCCGGCGCGACAGGGCCGGACGGCCGCCGCGCGCCCCGAGATGGCACCAGGCCGAGCGCAGAGCAGAGTGCTCTGTTTTGGCCGCAACCAGGTACCCATCTTCGAGATTCCTTTCCTCTCCGCATAGTTTATCGTTTTTGATTTTGTAAATTTGTATGGACAGCCTATATAACCAACTCCGATCCCCTTCAGACACTTTGATTTGTTTTAAGCCATGTGCATCGTAAAACGAACCCGAAGATCGGCGAAAACCTGTCCAAAAAGGACAGATTCGAAGGTTGACACCCCTATTTTCGTAGACAGATTGTGATCGAGATAGTAGGTATTTTCCAGAACTAATTGAACTAGGTTAAAGACAACCTATAGGACTCGAAGTCCCTTTTTATGGATCCTGAATTCATTGAGTAGGTTCGAAGTTACTTGATTCTAAAGTTTAACAAAAACCGTTTTCAAAATGTTAGAAAATCAATAAATTTGTTCCACACGACGTCCGTCCCGCCATTCCGGGCGACGTGGTCGCGCACCGAAGACATCGAAAGCTGCGTAACGGTTTTGTGGTCGTGTGTGCTTTGACGGAATTAAAATTGGTTGCGTGTGCGCGACGAATTCGACGCGTATCCGTCGAAATCGCCCCGTATCAGTACAATGCAAATTCAGTCATAACTTTGTGCATGCTCGTCAGATCGAGATGAAACTTGCGCCAACAGGACCGTATCATTTTTCTGGTCCTGTATGCCAAGTTTGGTCCAATTCTGAGACAGTTGAAATCGACATCGTTTTGCGGGCCCTACGGTCCCGCTCAACGGGCGATTTTGTGCAAGGCCCGCCGGAATCCAACTATGGACATACGGTTGGGTTCGTATCGGAAAACTGGATCCGTAGACATATAGTTTGACGACTTTAGAGACCGTTGACTCTGGCACGCTTTTCGGTGCAAAGCGGGTCCAACGGCGGACATCGTTTTTGCCCGAAATTACCGTTTTGCCCCTGTATCCAGAATTGGACTTAAGGACAGGCAATCCTAGCTGATTTGACTAT
>JANAVB010032819.1:10029399-10112598 GCA_029216955.1 Iris pallida | reverse complement strand
CTATTAACCCCTTCTTACACTTTCGATGTTACGCAAGGCTCCATGCTGGTTTGCAGGCATTGATTCTTTTTTGTCGGATCCATCTCAAGTGATTTTGTTTAATCTATTGTATTCTAACGGTTGTCCTTGAGCCTCACGTTTGATCCACAGAAGAAAGTCTGCTACTAACTGATGTATCAGCCATCTGGCTTTGAAACTTAACAGAAGCAAGGCAGAAAAAGCAGGAATGTAATATTATTTAATACTTAAAAGTAGAATAAAGAGGTAAATAATATCAAAATATATCATCATACTAACTTGTTAGAACCGGGGCACAATTTTCAATGGTAAACTGAGATAATGAAACAGTTGTAAAAAAACAACGTTCTAACGCAACACTTTAAGGAAGGTGCGTAACAGAGATCCTAGAAGGATTCTGGAATACGAAAATCTAAGAAGATTTCGTAAAGGTAGCAAACGATAGCAGTGCTTCTAAAAAGAAGGTATTAAATGCTAATGGCAGCAACGAAGATGACAAACGATATATGGAAGGTGATGGCCTGCTGGGGTGTCAAGAACACCAGTGCTCAAAGCTAGATCCGTCCACACGGTCAGCTTCCAGGAACCAGCAAGTTCGAGTGAACTCTGGAACGCTCTGGTAATCTGCTCTACGACGAACTGCTCGGAAGAACAAGGACAGGACGAAGATCAGCGCGAGGTGGTACTGTTGGTTGCGGAGGAACTCCAATGGCTCGAACAACACTCACTTCTCTCTTCGTGATTTTCAGAATTTTGTAAGTGTCACCAGAGAGAGAAGATAGGCTCTGTTTAAATAGCCACTGCTGTAACTGATCAGATCCGCACTGTACGCCACGTTTTAATGTCAGATCCACAATTCCAGGATCAGTTACGAATCAGTCAGAATGTGGACAGCCACGAACTGTGGGTGTTGCGCCAATGAACGAGTTGCGCGTGCGCCATCTGCGCACGCGGCGCAACCAGCGCAAGCTGGCGCAACCCGCGCGCCCGCGCACCCGAGCAACCCACGCACAGCGCAACCTGGGCGCAACCCAGCGTAACCTGGACGCGCAACTGGGCTGCGCAACGTGGCCGCGCAAGTGGCTCGCGCAACGAGCGCAACTTAAGCGCACTATGCGCATAGCGACGATGCTGACGTGCTAAGTGCAAAGTGCGCCAACAAAACGCCACATTACGCTCATGAGCCCATGAGCCCGAGTCCGAGTCGCTAAGCCCCTACGGGACTTAGTCCCAATGGAAATTAATTTTCCAAGAGCAAAAAGCATGAATGCTTTTCTTGGAACCTTATCCTTACCTCTTAGTAAAATCACCCATATGGTTCCCTGCTTAGGGTCACCACCCCATGTGCATATCCCAAACACACTCATATATATGTTGAGATAACTGATGGTGCTTTTCCAATGTGGGACTAAACTTTACTAAGCATGTTGAGAGCAAGCTCTCTTCATGTCAAGGAGCAAGAGCACCAACATAACTCTTATAAATCTAAGAGTTCCATCATCATTCATGTACAACATAGGTGTCCAGGTCAATTATAAACCAACAACAAAAAAGCCTTAACCCAAAATTCTAGGGTCCGCTAATTATTTCAGCATCTATCATACTTACCTATCAACTAAAATCTTGGTAATCATTAATTATTTAGTCATAAAATAGGTATGGTACTGCATAAATGACATACTAAAATTCTAAAGAATCTCATTTTTCAAAATAATTACAAAGAGTGAAAAGACTTGGCTAGCAGCAGAAATTTGGGTTATCATGCACAGGCTGCCCAATATTTTAAAATTTTGATGTATTCAAGTATTATCCATGACAGGTGCTTGGATGGGTACAGACAATATTCAAAAGAACTAAAATCATAATGGTACCAACAACAGAAGAAAGCCTGCCGCAAAATTTCCGAGATAGATAACTTAAAACAAAATTGATCAATTATCTCGTCCTACCATAATAGGTTTCCTAGAATATCTTACATGATTTTCCAGGATTATGACAAAATTATCTCGTCCTACCAACTAGCGTCCAAGCCAACTTCTTATACCTAAACCTGAATTAGACCCAACGGTGTCTCTTCGTGACCAGCTTTGGTGCAGGGACATGCAATGAGGTGGAGGACTGGATAAAACCTTTCTCTCTCTTTTCTGTTTCCCTTTTATTTTTTTTCCATGACTGACTATATCACGAAGAATCAGGTGTTGGTCCCTTTTATTTCTAATTCAAAAGAACTAAAATCATAATGGTACCAACAACAGAAGAAAGCCTGCCGCAAAATTTCCGAGATAGATAACTTAAAACAAAATTGATCAATTATCTCGTCCTACCATAATCGGTTTCCTAGAATATCTTACATGATTTTCCAGGATTATGACAAAATTATCTCGTCCTACCAACTAGCGTCCAAGCCAACTTCTTATACCTAAACCTGAATTAGACCCAACGGTGTCTCTTCGTGACCAGCTTTGGTGCAGGGACATGCAATGAGGTGGAGGACTGGATAAAACCTTTCTTTCTCTCTCTTTTCTGTTTCCCTTTTATTTATTTTTCCATGACTGACTATACCACGGAGAATCAGGTGTTGGTCACTGCCAGATGGGGCTAGACCCAAATAAAGGACACAACACCATTTTGCTGTGTTCATGCTTCAAACAGTATCCAAGGTTCAGGTTTGAATATGGAAAAAAATAAAATTAGTGGTCCTAGACAGAGCAGACCACAAGTAACAACATAAATAATAGACGGAACAAATTCAGTAAAAAGAGCAGTATGTCCATGAAATATGTCAGTTACTTAGAAGCATGGACACAAATGGTAAACCACTTAAGAAACTTCATCTTGTGAGATGAAATCATTAAAGATTGGGAATGCAAACCATTGCATGTTGGAAAAATGCAGAATTGAAATTACACATACACAATGAAGTTCTCAATATGTATAATCAATGGAAGGGAGTTGACTTTTTAGTCATCGAATTGCTTTTAGATCTAACATTTCTACTGTGTAATAATTGATCGTCTTTGTTAATTACTATTAGGAGCACAGACAAAAATGGCATTTTTTTCATTACCATTAAAAGCACACACACTGCCAAACCCACCTAAGAACCTTGTATCTTGTTGGGATGAAAGATTGGTGAAGGCAATCCACTGAATGTTGGAAATATGTAGGAATGAAGTTACACATGCACACACAAGAACATGTACTCAGTAAGCCCCTAGGGAATTTCCTAAGATCCACCCATTTTGTCGCTAGCAAGTTTAACAAGGAAAACCATACACCTTCAGCAAGCCTCTACACTGCACGCACCCTCTCTAAACTGTCGACCATTCCAGTCACTAAGGCAATTCTTCTGCAATATAGTCCTGATAATGAAATTTGGTCTAGAGATCCAACACAAGTCTTTATTTGATTTCCTTATTAATTTGTTTTCTCAAAATTCGATTTATATTGACAATGGTGAATCGAAGTAATATAATTTGATCGATCATAGATATATGGTTCCGTTTATTTCGACCCACTATTTCTTTTTTCTTCAGTTTAGTCAATGGACTTTTGTCGGATTTATTTTTACAAGACGGAATGTCTTAACGAAAGAAAGGGTGGCCTGTCAATTTTGATATTTCTATTTTTTAACCCAATCCGTCCTTTTTTGTATTTTGATCTTTCGAATTGACCCTAAAATATTTATTTTCGATTTCTTGTTAGTTCAATGTTTTGATGGAGTGGTGCTGTGCAATTCAATTGATTTATTTTATCATATCGGCTTTTAAGTGCGGCTATGATCTTTTATACATTTTTGGATGAAGCAATGAATTGGTCCAGACAATTGGTAGAGTCTATAAGACCACGACTGATCCAGAAAGGTAATGAATGGAAAAAAGACATGTAATAATAATAAAGAAAAAAAACAAATTTTTTATTTCGTATGTTCTTCTTTTTTAGTACTAGAATTTAGGTAGAATTTGGAGTTTAACCTTATCGGATCATTACAAATTTGTTTTGATTTGTGGAGGAGCACAAAAAAATTAACATACATTTAAAGTTGGGTCTACTGAATAAATGGGTAGAACATTTAACGAGTGTGAACCTCTTTGTTCCAATGCTGGTGAAAAAACCAATGAGCTAATATTCTTAATTTGAATAATTACCCGATCTAATTAGATGTTAAAAACAAATTAGTGTTTGGTGGGGGAAAGGGTTCTCCTATGACTGGACCGATGATTCTTTATGTTTAAAAAAAATATCCTAACTGTTCCATATTATTAATTGGAGACGGATGCGTAGAACAAACATTATACTGAAAAAAAAAAATTGTCCCAAAATCAAAAGAGCTATAAGAAACATGCTCTACACTACTCATGGACCGCAGTAGTACAGCCTAATTCCCAAAATTATTGTCACGTAAGATGTTCATACACCAGTGAACTTCATGCTATCTTTGACAGTAAAGTTTTCTGGGCATGCCCAATCTGAGATTCTTGATGTCTCAAACACAGATGTGGACATGTCAGGATAGTTGAAGGAGACTTCCAAGAACTTCAAGACATAAACTAGTGATCATTTCACACAGTAATATTGATACATTACATGAAAGAAGTCAATCCTAGATTGCATCGAACAGATCTCAAAATGATTTTACCGTACTTTGATGCAATTTGACAAATGGATTGTCACCATTACTATCATAAACTTGGGACAAATTAACTTATTTATGAACTCAACCATACTTTGCTTTATATGGATAAACTTACTACATATTTGAGAGTTTCCACATAGCATGTTGTTTGCTGACTATGTTGTTTTAATTTACAAGACTCAATTCTGGGGTACAAATCTGGGACAGTTTTATAAACAAAAGCATGCATAATCGGTAGGCGGAAGGCAGAACATATGAATTGTAATGCTTATGAAAAGTAAAGAGGGGACAATTCAAAATTTACAACTTATTATTAGTCAAGAATACCCAAGTAACCTTTTTCATTATAAGATCAATCTTTCATAATAAAGAAGTCAATAAGGATCAAAGAGACCATCGAACCCGATATCATGATTCAAGTGGACTCCTATAAGAAGAATCATGCTTTACCGATCTGAAGCAAGGCAGGCAGGCCAGCATGTCCAGAAGGACGTATATAGCAACAACAAAAATGTTAAAATGGATGAGCAGAATAAGAAAATTAATGATGAAAGAATTAATTGCTAATGTATCGGGCCAAATTTTTTGGGATAATGATTTTTTTTGTTGTTGTTGTTGTTGTATATGCATATTTACTTATCACACACATACTTCTTGTTAGATATACACGTATTAACATATCAGAGACATAATTGTTGTTATTGTAGATTTACATATTGCGTATGCGTACATACATAGACACAATAGCCACATAACTGATAGCTTATTGAAGGGCTCCTCCATTGTGAGAAATACATTTAATGACTTTGTTGTTGTTATTGTTGTTGTATATGCATATTTACATATCACAGACATACTTGTTGTTTGATATACACATATTAACTTATCAGAGACATAGTTGTTGTTATTGTATATTTACATATTGCATATGCGTCCGTACATAGACACAATAGCCACATCTAACAGTTAGCTTGTTGAAGGATTCCTCCATTGTGAGAAATACATTTAACGACTGAATCCTAAGTTAAAGGCTGCATACCATCTGTCATTGCAAAACTGGAATCCTAATTAAATATCCATTTGTCATTTCGTGACTTTCGTCTAGAGTATATTCTCAGTATCAGAAATGACATGAGCAGGCAACTTTAGCAATAGTGAAGTTACAAGCTTAAGTAGCCCCCCTTTTGACTTGAATATACATTTAACTTAAATAAAGAAATATCAAAGTTATAGTCCAATATCAAAGATGGCACCAAAGTTGTATAATCCTGATAAGGTTCCTTCAAAAGATATAATCAAATTGTCCTGCACGTGTGAAATTATGATATGCAACACTTCCGCTGCATTTGCGACTAAGCCAACTTTTCCAACAAACAGTTGACATAAGAGTTGCAGCAGATACATAACCACTCCATGCCCCAATGGAAAGAAAAGTTACAATCATAAGGATCCAAAGGGAGAAGGAACCTCGCTTACCTGGATAGAATTAAGGTAATCAGCATTCCCAGCAAAGACTTCCCTCAAACGTTTCTCCCATTGTGCCCACTCCCTTTTACGAGCCCTTGGAAGGTTCCAACCTAAGTTGACATAAATAGTTCAATATAGCCAATATGATATTTATAAACTAAAATAAATAGATAAATCAACACCAAGATCTTTGCCAAGCCATCATATTGAATAAGTAAAATAGCTTACATAATTGATAATATCCAGAAACAAATGTTGAAGTTGAAGGTTGAAGCAGACAACTTTAAGATAAGCTGTTACCTATCAACTAAGCTAAATTCTAGATTGTGATAGTAATTAGTATGCCTTTTGTGGGGACAACCAATAAAGCCATCACATAATTTAAGCCAAGTAAGATAATTGCCCACAACCCGTTCAGTCTTCCATCAGTAACCATTTTCTTAGGTTTAACCAATTATGTCATTCTTTAAGTAAGAGCATAGTCCAAACATCATACCATGATTGACTTTGCTGTTAGTAGTCATAAATATCCAAAATATTTAGGTTACCACCATTCTCAGGGTTCTGGCATCATCTATGTTCATATTGTCATCCTTCAACAACATTTATTCCAAAAAGAACTCCAAGTTTACTTACTGTTCAGCTTTTCCCCCTTGAAAACTGGTGATCTAGGATGCTCGTAAGTCCTAGTCGTAGAAAATGTCACGGCAAGTGTACACAAACACATGTCAGCTTTTACCAAACATAGAATGACAACAAACTGCCACTAAATAGCAAATAGGGGACCATAGGATATGAAAGCATAAACATAAATACAGATAACAGGATCAAGAATCAAGTAAACAACAAAGACTAGAGTTATCTAGAACATCAAAAGAAAATATATCAGCAAGAAAAGATCCAACGATAAATCCCGATAATACGCCATGCAGGAAACACATCTAGAACAGATAAACATCTCCAGATCTATGAAATATGAATATCAGTAACGACAAAATTAGAGTTGATCGAGTTGGACTAAGAAGAAAAAAAAAGTATAATGACGCACAGCTCAATTATTACATCTTCAACAGCAGGAAGCTGCCAAGAGAGCATCATGTCCAACATTGACGCAAGCCAATAGAACAATTTGAGTCCTTGAAGTGGTTAAACAATGAACTGAACTTAGGAAGCACAATAGTGCATATGCATATGTGTATACATGTATTTCATATTTACGTCCTTCACAAACCACATCTCAAAGACGAGTGTAACTACTCGTTTACTTTTATATTAGCCTCACCATAGTTTGTGACACAAGGTGATAGATGCCAAACACTAATAAAGTACTGGTTTTCTTACAGGCTCTTATACATCATGTCAACTGAATATACGATAGAATGCATGCAAAAAATCTCTACATCTATATATAGGTGCAAGTATTTGGGAGTTTACTTTGCATGTGAGGAATAGCATCAGTCTACACAAGACAAATAAACATTTAACTATTATCAGATCAAAGTTTCTTAAATAACTACCTTCCATGCTTGCTATTGTGAAGCTTAAAAAGACTCATGCCTTCGTCTAGTATAGACTTCAGAGGGTCAGGTAGCGGTTTCCTGGAACATCAAAAAGATCTGTAAACAAAGAATAATGAAAAGTTGCATTTATGAAACTTTATTAAACTGCTACAGCAACAATGGTAACTACAAGATGTCTTCGTATTTTGGGGTATCTACACCTACATACAAATAGAAAAAAAGTTTACACTTACCCACTGATTATCGTTACACTCCCCTCCCCACTTTTCCCCTTCTTTTATGTTTTTTTTAGTTTGAGGGCTCCTGGGATTCAATTGGTCTCATACGATTTTATCAATTCAAGATGCACTTTATCGAGTTCACGGGATCTTGCCCTTCTTGGTCTTTTACTTTTGATCTTATTGTGTCTTCCTCCCTGCTTCCAGCAAAAGACATCCCAATAATCTAACTACATCCTATCCCCTTCGATTCCATAGAAGGAAGTTGCTAGCAAGAAGCTAACCATGTTTCTGAGTACAAACCTGGTTCCGGAAAATTTTCTTCCAGCGACTCGTTTCCTGCTTTCTGCTGCAATGTTATTATAATTAATTTTAACTTCTTCTCTCACTTATCACATATTACGGTCTGATGTTGCAATTCTGGCACTACAAACTTTCTGCAAGCATCCGTCAACCTCACTTGCCAATCCGATGAGGGTGTTCAATCCTACTATGATCCCTGGGCATAGTCTTAGTAACAGAGCCAATTCCAAATTTGTAGATTTCAGATCTCGGGCTCCTGTCGGATTGGGTTTTTAGATGTTCCATATCGACCTACCTAAATATATACTTTATATAATAATAATAATAATGGTTACGTTAATCTAAATATGCTGTCTCAAATGTTCTAAATATATTTTGTACTAACAAACAAACAAGTAATTACACAGTGTTGTAATTGATTCATAATTTTATTGATAGTCCTCTTAGTTTTATATAGCCTTACAATCAATATTACAATGATGGAATATTCTATGACATATTCTGGTATACCAAATATGTCCGCAGGATATTCCAATATCCTTTATGCTAATACAATCTACTAAATATGACATACTAAATATTCTAACGCTCCCCCTCAAGATGGGCGAAAGATATTCACTAAGCCCATCTTGTCACATCCTCTAATCATGCTCACAGAGGTAAGTCCCTTGGTTAGTCTGTCTGCTACCTGATGCCTGGTCGGAACGTGGCCAAGCTCCAGCAATCTGTTATCCAGCTTCTCTTTGATGAAGAACCTATCAATCTCGATGTGTTTGGTCCTGTCATGCTGTACTGGATTGTTGGCGATACTAATAGTTGACTAGTTGTTACACCACAACTTCATCTTGGCTCTTTGATCCAGCTTCAGTTCTACCAGCATGTTCTTTAACCATAGCAGTTCTGCAACTCCCAGGACCATAGCTCTGTACTCTGCTTCCATTGTTGATCTGGCCACCACAAACTGTTTCTTACTCCTCCAGGAGACTAGGTTGCCTTCTACGAATATAACATATCCTGAGGTAGGCCTTCTGCCAGCGACACACCTAGCCCAGTCAGAATCACAGTATCCTTCAATGCTCACATGATTGTTCTTCTTGAATAGCCCCTTCCCGGGGGCACCCTTCAAGTACCTCAGAATCTGGTACACTGCATCTATATGACCCTTCTGTGGGTCATGCATGTAGCGGCTCACCACACTCACTGCAAAGCAGATATCAGGTCGTGTGTGGCTCAGATAGATCAACTTGCCCACAAGTCTCTGGTATCTGTCTCGATCAACTGGGTCTCCAGTGTCGACCTCCAACTTGAACCTCTGGTCGATTGGCATTGCTGCAGGTTTGCACCCCAACATCCCTGTCTCTGAAAGAAGGTCCAGTGCATACTTCTCTGAGAAAGAACAATTTCCTCTGCGTCTCGAGCAATCTCTATCCCAAGGAAGTAGCAAAGAAGACCAAGATCCTTCACCTCAAATTTTCTGCCAAGCTTCTCCTTGAGTTGGGCGATCTCCCGCTCATCATCTCCTGTGATAATCATGTCGTCCACATACACCGGAAGCATGGTGATATGGCCTCACTCCATTTGAATAATACATGATCAGCATTGAACTGCTGATATTCTATCCCTATCATCGCCCTCCTGAATCTGTCAAAACCACGCCCGAGGAGACTGCTTTAGTCCATAGAGGGACTTCTTCAACCTGCAGACCTTGTCCACTGTCTGGTTGGTGCCGAATCCTGGTGGTATCTCCATGTATACCACCTCCACTAGATCTCCATGAAAAAAAAATATTCTTCACATCTAGTTGGTGTAGCTTCCATCCACCATTCACTGTCAAAGAAATCAGGGTCCTGACAGTACTCATCTTTGCGACTTGGTGCAAAGGTCTCGCCATGGTCGATGTCGTACGTCTGACTGTATTATTTTGTCACCAGTCGAGCTTTGTAGCGCTCAACATGTCCATCTGGGTTCTGCTTCACAGTAAAGACCCACTTGCATCCGACATCGCTCTTCCCTCTGGCAGTCTTACCAGCTCCCAACTGTGGTTATTCTCAAGTTCTCCTAACTCCTCGAGCATTGTCGCTTTCCACTTTGGATCGTTCTTGACAACTGTCAATTGTTAGGTACAATAATAATCCAAAGATACAATAAATGCTCCATGAGAAGAGGTGACGTGGTCATAAAAAACAAACTGAGCAAGGTCCCAACCATATCTGTCCGGAGGATTTCTCGTATTGCTGCAAGTAGTCCTCCGTACTGATAATGGTATGGGAGGAGTAGATAATGATATCACCTGAAGGAGATGGTGGTGGTAGTGTAGGTGTCTCAGAAGTCGAGACGGACGCAGGCAAGGGACTTGGCACTGACATTGTAGGTACTGGTCCTGCAGTTTGCTTCTCTCTCCTGCTGTAGGTAAGTAACTCCCTCTGAGTCGTAGGCCTAACACCTCTCATCTTCACCTTCCTGCTCCTCCTCAACCGTGCCTCCATGACAAACTCCTAAATCGGTCACCACCGAGCTCTCCTTCTCCCCCTCTCGCTTCATACTGGCAGTATTAGGCATATGGTTTGAAGTACCCTCCTGACGGTAGTATGGCTCATGCTCCCGGAAGTGGACATACATACTTACAAACTTCTTTTCCACTGGACTCCAGCACACGTACCCCTTCAGAGTCGCCGAGTAGCCCACGAAGATGCACTTGACTGCTCTAGGATCAAGCTTTCCAATTGATGGCCTATTGTCCTTCACAAAACATACGCATCCAAACACCTTCAGTGGGAGTATCTCACTATTATTGTCTTGCAATATTTCACATGGGAACTTTCATCCCAGGACCTTCGAAGGCATTCTGTTGATTAGTTGAGATGTTGTCAGCACTGCATGCCCCCAAACTCTGTGGGACATTCATGTCGATCATCATGCTTCTTGCGACCTCCATAAGGTTTTGTTCTTCCTTTATGCTACGCCATTTGTGCAGGTGTGTATGCACAGGTGGTCTGATGCTGTATCCCGTGTGCTGACAAGTATTCTGCAAGTGTTCTGTTTGTATACTCCGTTACATTGTCAGACCTCAATACCTTCATAATTGTCCTATACTAAGTCTGGACATATTTGTGAAAATCTCGAAAACAAGTAGGTACATCACTATTATTTTTCATCAAGTACAATCAGGTGACACGAGAAGCACAATCAATGATGGAAACAAAGTACTTATACTCATTCATAGTATTAGTGGCACATGGATCCCAAACATCAGAGTGTACTACCTCAAAAACAGAAGAGCTCTATGACCCGTATCAATATATGAACTCCTAGTAAGTTTGCCTAACTCGCACGCATCACATACTAGTTTCTCTTATTTGATTTTTCATAAATATCTGGATACAATTTACTTAAAGTGTCAAAGGAGGAATGTCCCAACCTCCTATGATGGAGTATCAAAGTATCCTTGGCCCTCATTTGCAGTCCTCTCATACCAGCTTTCTCTGCCATAAACATTAGTGCTGAGTGCAGTCCTTCTCGATCCAGGTACCACAGTCCCTTATGCCAAATACCAGTCCCAAGTCTTCGTCCCATCTTTCTCTTGGAGGATCACCTTAGGGATATCAAAAGAAACAATGCATTTAAGTTGAAGGATTATAGAACTAATGGACAAAAGACTGACTGGAAAGAATGGAGCATGTAAATTAGATAATTTTACTGAACATGTACAATTAACAGTACCCTTACCGACCACTAGCTGAAAAGTGCCATCAGCTGTCTGAATATTGTCTGCTGGTGCTAGGTGAGTGTAGAAGGAGAACTCACTAGCATTCTCCGTCACATGCTGAGATGCCCCCGAGTCGATAATCCAGTCTGACGATTTAAGGAAAGCAATGGATACAAGTGCAAGTGAGTCGTCGGTACCTTTTGGTGGATGTGCATACATGACGACGTTGCCTCCAGCGAAGAATGAGGTGGACGCCTCCTCTGTTGCGCTCCTCATGTCTCCATCATTTGATGTTCGCTGCTTCCTCATGAGCATCTCCAGCATGTCCACCAGTGCCTGATCCTCCTCCGTAAAGGTGCCGCCAGCTCCTCCATCTCCATCTGCTACCAGCAGGTTCGTCCTATAACCTCCTCGACCGCCTTGTCGACCCCCACGACCATGGCCACGTCCTCCAAAATGTCCTCGTCCACCGAATTGTCCCCGTCCACCACCTGAATCTCCCTCCTTAGATAGTTTGGTGCAAGCATACTGATGGTGGCACATCTTCCCGCAGTTGTAGCACTGCCGATTGTGCTGTCAGGCCTCTCCCTTAGGCCATGTGTCGTCCGAGCTGGTGGCCATCAGTGTTGACTTTGCTTCAGGAGGACCACATGTCCCCGCCTGCAGTCTGATGCGTGTATCCTCCTGGATCATGGTTGAGATAACCTCCTCAAGAGTGGGGATCTTCGGTTGGGCGAGAAGTAGAGTCGTCCTCTGAGCGAATGCTGCAGTCAGTCTTTTAAGAAATTTCATCGTCCTCTCCTGTAGACATACCTGTCTATTTTTACACTTCGAGTCCCCGCAACTTGTCCGATCTGAGGTGCGATCGTAATCCAGCCACAGACGCTCCAACTCCGTGACATACTCCTGTACCGTCTTCTCTTCTTGTACGGTGTCGTCGATCTTCCCCTTGATCTGGAAGACCCGTAAGTTGTTCCCCACACCATCATAGGTCCGTCTCAACTTCTCCCACACATCCTTCACCATCTCAATGCCATCTACTGTGGCGGCAATAGACTGGACTAAGGAGTTGAGAAGCCAGATGTAGATCATCATATGAGTGGACTTCCACTCGTCGTGTCCTATCGAGCCCTCGTTCGGCTGTCTTCTCGCCAGACAGGTATCCCTCTAGGTTCTTTCCTGCGAGGGTTCGCATCTCCCGTCGTGACCAACTCAGATAGGTAGCTAGTCCATCTAGCTTTAGATCGATGGAGGGAAGCTCCAACCTCATCGACGTTCGTGTCGTGCTCTCACCAGCCAACATCTTCATAAGCTTCATCAACGTCGCAACCTCCCAGCTTCTTAATGATCTCCTCCATCGATCCTCCTCTTCGATGATCACGTCACATCCGTCACGACTCACACTCGTCCTCGTCGTCCGCTTCTAGATCCAAACATGTTTTTCATCAGATCTAGGTCTTCGGTGTCAACTTTCGGAACAATCTGAACATCGGTGACGCGAGTGCTATCGCGTGCGTCAGTGCCGGCAACAGCCGCAGGAGCCGTGCATGCCGTGGGGGGTTGCCCGGCGCGCGTGGAGCAGCACCGCAGCAACAGCCTCCGCGGGGCACGTGAGGGATGCGTGGGCTCTGACTGCGTGTGGGAAAGGGGGGTAGCGGCTAGGGTTACTGTTTAGTAGGAATAGCTGAGGGGTGGGTCGGTTGGTGGTGGCTAGGGTTAGGATTTGTGGAAACTTGGCTCTGATACAATGTTGTAATTGATTGATAATTTTATTGATAGTCCTCTTGGCTTTATATAGTCTTACAGTCAATACTACAATGATGGAATATCATGTGGCATATTCTGGCATACCAAATATGTCCGCAGGATATTCCAATATCCTTTATGCTAATACAATCTACTAAATGACATACTAAATATTCCAAACATAGGATTAGACAACAATTACAAATAGCAAAATTATAACAAACGGCCTAGGTACGAACATTAACCATTAAAACAAATTTGGCATGACCAGAACCCGTTTGAAATGAACTTGGTTCAAACTGAAACTTGGAGGTCATTTCTTATAAACCTGTTTAAAATGAACTGGGTTTGAATTAAAAATTAATTAGAACAAATCTGGTTCAAAGCAAGCCAATTTAAAATTTAAAACCAATTTGTGTTGAACCAGACCCATTTAAAGTAAATTTGGTTTGAACCAAAGCGTTGAAGCAAAACCCCATTTTAAATAAATTTAGCCCGACTGAATGAGACCCATTCCAAATGACTTTGGCTTAAACGGAAGCTTGAATCAAACCATTTAACATGAGTTTGACAACTCAAGCATAACTAAATTTATACCCATTTCATAATCAACTTTCTTACTTTAAGCCTAACCTTTGCATAGCTGTCACAATATTTTTCACTCTTCTCATGTCATCCCTTCCCATACAGCCAGCCACCTCCTTTCACATAGCAACAAAACTGACTTATCTAAAAATCGCCCAACTTTCAAATATCAGGTGTCAGCCGACATGTTGCGTACATGGTTTGTAGTATCAGCGATACCGATACTACAAACCAGCCCTATCATATCAGCTTTGGCATGTCCCAATCTGATCTTGACGTCAATACCGACCGGATCCTAGTGGATACCGATATTGGGGCTATATTTCCCAGTCAATTCAGGAAAACGAAAAAAGGGACAGAGAAGTATAGGAAGAAAAACAATGCTGATACAGTTATGTGTGTACAGAAGATCGACATGCTACAATGTGCCGATAAGTATCCTTTCAACACTATACCATTTGTCAAAGTTGTATATCTATAGATTCACAAAATCCATTAATCTTAATATTATACCATTGAAACAATCTATTGCAGGTGTACTGTCTAAAAAGCAAGTAAATATAGTATATCCTCAATGTTGAGTATTCCATTCAAAGCTAACAAAAAACAATACACCATAAAAGTTATGTTCCAATGTATCAAATATTTTTTTAAGTATTAGATAATCTTTATTACTTTTTGACTTTCCAAATGAAGAACTCAAACTGATTTGAAACCACTGATATTTCCGATACTGATACTCGTAAGGCTTAGAAATAGGTTGAGGTCTGATACTGTGAACCTTGGTCGAGAAAACCCCCATATGGTCAGCCAATTTCTTTTTTTTTTCCAGTTATGACATTTTTGATATTTTTCATCAAGTCATGCAAATGACATGTCAGACAACATTTACAACCCTGCTCAATTCTTTAGGATTTTCTTGCTTCTCACCCCTCTTAAGAAAAGGATAAGGAGAATGTGATGGCTCCTCTGTCGAGCTCTCTCACCAAGATTGAAGAACCCATATCCTAACATCATGCAATAATAGCTTAGAATGTCTACTAGGAATGATGCTGAAAGCTTGAATTTGTAGAACCTACCACAAGATAAATCCGATAATCATAAATTTGTGCCACAAGGTTAGTCCAGTAAAGTAGAAGATCAGGTTGGATTAAGCAAGCGACTAAAAATGTATCAAGACCTGAGTGCACATCAAAAGAATAGGTTATAGCAAACCCAGTAACAACTAAGGGGAGCCCTGCTGTCAGGATCTACGATCCGGATTGCAGTTGTACAATCCGACCCGATACCGAGGGTCCGTTCTCATGGTTGGATCGCCCAGACCAAGAACAGGACCCAGATTGGTTGGACCGTATGATCCCGGTCATGGAACGGGGATCCGACCCGGATCATGCGAACCCGATACGGCGGGAATGTTTCTGTTAGGGCTCTGATTTGGTTTTTTTGGCTTCAGAGTGGTGAAGTTGGGACTTTTAAGTCTTGGAATGATGAGAACTGATGATTATTTTATGGATTTGTGAGAAAGATTTGATCTTTTCTTCATTTTTCCTCTCAACTTATTTCTAGGCATGTTGGGATTTCAAGGGTTTCTGCTGAAAGTTTTAATTCTCTGGCACATTGGTAATGTTTGGATTAAGTAGAAATTTCATGTGGCTGCGTTAGAATTAGCGTTTTGATTTGGCTTCAGGATGGTAAAGTTGGGAGTTTTGCATTCTGGGCTGATGAGAAATGCTATTTTTTGTGGATTTGTCAGAAAGATTTGATCTTTTCTTCATTTTCCTCTTGAATGGTTTCTTGTTGGGATTTCAAAGGTTTCTGGTGGAAGTCTGCTTCCTGGGACATCGGTAATGTTGGGTTTAAGTGGTAGTTTCATGTGGGTATGTTAGAATAGGGTTTCGATTTGAACTTATGTCTTTAGAATGGTAAAGTTAGAATTTGGTGAAGTGGGTCTTCTTTGAATCTATTTCATTCACATGAATAGATAATAGAGTATTTTCTTCTTACCAGATGGAGGAATTTGGGTATTATATGCAACTATTCTTACTTAAAATCACTATTTTCTAGGATTGCTTGTGTGCATGTTTGATTTTGATTTGTTTAAGATCCCATGACAATCCTCTCAAGTTCTAGTGACGAAAATGTTTAATGAGAGTGGATGTTCTAGGGTTTTAACATTTTGGGATCCTACTAACTATATTTTCTAAGCTAGTTGACGTGTGTTGTGCATGATATATGTCAAAACGTACTTGTGGATCTATTTATCCCTTATGTATGATTTCTCTTATATTTGAGTTGTGCATATTTTTTCATATTTTTTTATAGATTTAATTAAGAATTTTACAATTCACGTAGTGTAGTAAAAGGCGTGCCTCGCAACAAGAAGCGCAACAAGTAAAGGCAAGCATAGACGCATCTTCTGTATTTGTCCTTTATTTGGGCTCTATGGGCTCACCTAGCAAAAAATGATAGTGATGGAAGTACTGGTGGTGATGATGGTATGGGCTCACTAAGCAGAAAATGATATTGATGGTAGTATTGGTGATGATGATGATAACGATCAGTAATGATGATTTGATGAAGTTTGATGAAGATGTATGCTTCTTCTATTGGTTATGCTTTTATTTTAAATTTGATTTTCTTTCATTTTGTTACTTCTTGTTAGAAAACACAAATTCTTGTTAGTTCTTTTCACTGCTACTACTACTTTGCTAGTTTACTTGGTTATATTTTAACATATTTTTTTTGTTGTAATATGTAATTTGGTTTTACTTTTTACATTAATAATTTATTTATTTGTGTATATTTGCCTTATTTTTATTTTTACGCCTCGTTTCACTCAGCATCCGCCTTAGGTGAGCCTTGTGCCTTTGACTACCTTAGATTCTCCAATCCAGTCCGATCCAATTTTGACAACATTGTACACTATCCTTCAACACTCATAGTGAAACTCCAATGGGTGGTACTTAGATTAATAAGTAAATAAGAGGGTAACCCCGCTTCAAGTAATAGATGTGCAAAGGTAGAAATGACATGGTATAGCTACCTGATCAGTAAGGTTGTAAGCATTTCAGCAGAAAATCATCAAACAGACTAACATAACTCAAGAAGAATATATGGAAAGAAAGTTGATTGTCTAAAGAAATCGAGTTAAATGAAGGTGCTAGCAAGCTGTAAAATCAGGTTAGGTTTACCTATCGGACTTCAGCAAAGGCATCTTGACCAATGTGCCAAATCGTTCAAGTAGTTCACTCTCAAACTCTCTACGGTTCTGGAAATGGATGATGAAACTTAGCACCGCTTGTTCGAGAACATGTATAAATTAATTGTTAAATAACATTAAACAAGATGAAGCAAGAAGCTACCTTGCCATTGTAAAGGTTGTAGAACATAAGCAAAACATATCCAGCGTTTGGTGATGCCTTGTCAAGGTTTCCCTTTAACATATCAGGGGACATAAGTGTAAGAAATGCTTATTAATTGCAAACAGCAAATATATGTTCTAACAAAAATGTAAGAGGACGGAGAAAATACTGGATGATTAATTCTCTGCAGTACGCGATGTATAAAAACAGCTAACGCTTCAATAGAAAATGGGTTCGAATCAGTTCCTGCACATTCATGAAAACTACGAATCAGAACTAGCACAAATTTATCAGGCATACCAAGACTCTATCTTAAGTCAATTATTTGCTAATGTAACAGTTTCCACAGGTAAGTGCAAATTGTATGAGATTACCAGAGAAGCTTTTTCTCATTTATTTTTTTTTTCTTACTTTCTTTCTTTCTTTTTTTTCTTTCTTTTTTTTTTTTTTTTTTTTTTTTTGAGAGAGAGAGAGGGGCTGGGATCAAGCAGATCCCAGCAAAATAGATTTCCCAGAGAAGTTCATTGTGGTAAATTGATAGCATAAAGTTTAGCGGATATTTCTTCAAATACGAAATTCAATGACAAGAAATCACAATCGCCTATAAAGATCTGCAACAACAATTACAGACGTATGCTGTGTTTTTTAGACAAACTGCCAAAGTGCTAAACCAGGATCACCTCAGCCAAATACACAATCATATATAATTAATGAGGTATGTGATTTCTCATAATCAAACAAATGCCCCTACTGAAGATGAAAAGGAACACAAAGGCTCCATTTGGTAGGAAGTATAGAAAATGGAAGGAAAAAAAGTATACTTTCCATCTATACGGAAAGGAAATACAATTTCCTTCGCTTGTGCTTGGTAGGAGGGACGGAAAACAGAAAAGATGCAGTTTCCTTTGTTGGTATGGAAGGTAAAGTTGAATGAAGGAAAATAAAAAAGATAGGCTTTACTAATTATATTCTCAACTAAAAATTTATTTACCATTTGACTTTATTGAACAATTTTTAAATAATATAAGTACTATGGGATATAATTGTAAATTAGGATAAGCCTCCACTTTTCCTTCTACTATTTCTCCCATTTTTGGAGGGATTCTTAGGTTAGGAGCGAAAAGTAACCCCTCCACTTTTTCTTCCCTCCTATTTTCTTTCATATACCAAACAAGAGAAAATGTATCCTTCCCTCTAATTTTTCTTCCTCCATTTTCCTTCCTACCACTTTTCCCTCCTTCCAAACGGACCCTAAAAGCGAGTCCAGTGACGCTAATCTAAAGAAGAACCAGAACCTATATGGCATACTATATATCGAAACCTTCAGATTCAGGAACAATGGGTACAGCAGAGGCATTTGTGCTCCGACACATGTCTTCAATCTGAAATATGGAAATCATAAGAATTAAACACAGTTAAAAGTAAAAGTAAATCATTTTAAAATAACTTTGGACACATTACTTGTCTCCACACTTCTTCATTTGGAGCATTTTTATCAGCAAGAGTTATGGTACAAGGTTTCCTCCTGCGCTCATCAGCAACCTTTTGCCAATATTTTCCTGCAAAAATTTCACATTAGAATAAATTTTGTAGAAAGGAAATGAGATTCCAAGAAAACAAGGAATTCTCGGAATTGAGATTTCCAATATTTTCCTGCAAAAATTTCACATTAGAATAAATTTTGTAGAAAGGAAATGAGATTGCAAGAAAACATGGAATTCTCGGAATTGAGATTTCTGTAAATACAATTCCAATTTAGTTTGTTTGGTTTGACATGTTGAGATCTATTGAGTGTCCATTCTTGTGGCATGGCGGGAATTTCAGCAATTAAAATTTTCACTAGTTGGTTGGATGTAGTTGATATAATCACCTTTTTTCTCAGAAGTGAAATTACCTCAGCGTAAAATCAAAATCCTGAGACTTTCTTTGCAATGTGAGGACTAATATAATTTTGTTCGTCTCATGCATGTAACTAGACGATCTTGAGAAATCTTCATGTCCTCATTTCATATTTGTGAACTCTGAATTTGTTTTTTAATAGGCAATGAACACACAGCTCCAAAAATACACAGCAGGATATCCTCAAACAGAAATTTGCTTCAAAGAGATTACATCCCAAGTTTTCTAGCAAAGCACCACAAGTAGTGAGCTAGTAATACTAATAACTACCATTTACAACATGACATGTCTTAATTACATAATGACTTGCCAAATCCTAGCCATAACTATGTATATAGGATATCATACAAGAAAATGTCAAAAGTTATACAAAGTTTTAAGTTAACAAGCCAAGCAACATGCCTTTGGCGTTTTAAAAGATGTAATAGAGATGAGTATATCCTGGATTTCTAGAGTTCAATAAAATTTTATACAGTTTTCAATCATATAAATACCAACTCCCCTCATCTTCACCAAATCAAAGCAACCAATATTAGTTGTGATAGTGCAGGAATGCTTGGAGGGAACTAAATTCTCCACCATTTAATATCGAAGCAAGGTTGTAGAAGTATGATGCGGGGTTCGTGTTAGCTTAGGTTTTATAATGTCGATTGTCAGGGACATATTAAAATTTAGGATAGCTATATCAAGCTACTAAAATAATACACGTACATATACTAAATATCATATCTAAATGTCCTAAACCTAACAACTAACATAACAACTATAAATATAAATATAAAATGTACATCAAGTAATTTAAGAGTCCAAGGCAACAAGTACGAATAGAAAAACCAAATTAGGAATGTAACTAAATTAAGAGTCCATGTAATTAACACTTAAAATTTACAAGTTCAGGGAAAATAATAGTCTAATTTAAGAGTCTAAGTAATTTAAAACTTAAAACCCTTTATCTCAAAAAACTTAACAAAAAAGGGAAAAGTTATTGAAATTGTATATTATTTGCTAAAAGGGGGGCATAATACTCTTCATAATGTGAATATCATAGAATTCTACAACTGCACTTGATGTGTTTAAATAAGAAGCAAACATTGTGAATATCATATAATTCTAAAAGGCTTTTTATAAAGGCACTGCACCTTTTGATCAGGGCTAGCCCCTGATCAAAAAGTGAAGTGCCTTTTATAACAAGGACTGCCCAAATTTCGGACAGTCCTGCAAACTGAATGGACTGCCAAAAAACTTGGCAGCCTTAAGTCTCAGCATGTAAAACAAAAGGACTGTCCATTTTTCTGGCAGTCCTTACTGTATGTAGGACTGCCAGAAATGTGGGCAGTACTTGTTATAAAAGATACTTCACTTTTTGATCAGGGGCTAGCCCGGGCTAGCCCTGACCAAAAGGTGCAGTGCCTTTATAACTAGCCTTCTAAAACTGCTGCACTTCATGTGTTTAAATAAGAAGCAAACACCAATGGACATGTCGTGATCAACACGGGCATGACAAATTTTAGGATTTGGAGAAATGTCCTACATATCATAGTCCATAGATAAAAATAAAAGATTGCAATATAACTTCGCGTTAGACTTGGAACAACAACTAAACATCACAATTTCAGCTTCCATACAGATAAATAATAAAGCTTATGTCCTACTCAGGTAGGATTAGAGGGAGTAAGGGGCTTTTACCAAACTCTCTATCCTAGAGGTTTGCAGTTCTGCATGGTTGAGTTTTGCTTTCACATTCCCATAACTCCTCTGTAGTTAGTTCAGATAGCTCGTGAATGTAGTAAAAGCTACATAGAGGAGAAGAATGAGTTCTGACCAACAGAAGGACCAGCAGTAATGTAGGTTTCCCTTTATTTTACAGGGGGTGGGGTGGGGGAGCAGTCGAACAGTTTCTACAGGACCTACAAGCTGCTAATCCAGACGGCCCAACATGGTCAAGAAATCCTAAAGCACATCAGATTCATGGGGATGTGGTCTTAGATGATTTCTTTTGGAGATTGTTGAGCTTTTGCTTGTGAAATTAAGTTGTTAAATTGTAATAGCAGTTGAAACCTACTGCTACTTGTATTTGGAGATCATCCGTTAAAAAAAGTGTCCTCTCTACATTGTAATATATTCTCAAGGACTACAGTGTGAGACACTTGAAGCATAGTTCAAATTAAAAAATCGGTCATTTGTATCAGCTGCGTCATACCAAAAAGCGATCTAAACTGCACCACAAATTTGGTACTCACCACTATGGGCTAATCTTGGGTATTGTTTGGTGCAATTGTAACACTCAGTGCTTGAATAGAGGAGAATGCAGGTTTTTGTTGTGAAAACCACCAATTCTTAAAAGGAGAAAGGTTGTGTACATTTTGATCTTGAACCTTCACCCACCCCCCCCCCCCTCCTCCCCCCCATCCCGCCACGCGCGCGGCAAAATTGGCTGACACTAGCCGAAACATATAAAAACTGATATTTCCAAAATTCGTGTAACTTATTTAAGTTCAATATTTGTGGAACCTAACCCAAACTTATACGAAATAATGCCAAATTAGCAAATACAGTCTTAAATTTACTAAACTGAAATGTATATATTGTTTGGTTTACTTCCATTTTTCATGGTTCAAGAAAAAAATCTTCAGACCTTCAACTATCAGATTATAATTTCATAGAAATATGGAAGCACACAATATTACCCAAACCAAACATGAACTGCATAAACAATTTGTTATATTATGTTCAAGTTTAAACTTCAAACTTTAATATCTTCAATTTTAATAAGATCTTAACATTTTTTTTTAAAAAATTCATGAACTGTCAAAACACCCCTTCTTCCAAACAAACACATACACAACCCATCTGGCTAAACCCTTCCTAGTCCATTTATGGAAGGGTTTAGAGAAACTCTTTGCCTATACCAGACAGGCATTAGCGTAAGCAAAGGTCTTTTACAATATAGACTGTACACACACTTTGTTTATCATTTGGAGAGAACCACTAGAAATCATATCCAACAACTAACCTTATACCAGAAGAAGAGGCCCCACCACAGGGACCTTAGTCTCCCATGTTGCCAAAGATGTAAATTAAAGTATGATAGATGAAAATATATTACATATGCTTTGACCTTTGGTAGAACACTCTTTATGATATGACGGATACCCTCAAGCAAAGAGTTGGGGGGATGTAGCAGAATTGGCTATGATATAGAGAATGAGGTCTCACATAACATGACAGACAATTTCTCCATGATACGAGAATTTTATCTGCTGCCTAATAAATGATGAAGCAATTAACAAAATGGGATAGTGAACCATTATGACATAGGATGCAATTGGTGGACAGACTCAGAGGCTAATGCCTCAGCTTGCTGGTGTAGGCTGAGATTTCGTCTCTCGCCATCATTGTATAGCAGGATAGGCTTAATTTCAGTGTCAAGACTAAGATTTATATTCCACAGGAACCCCCCCAAAAAAATGAATTTTGGTTTGTTGCAAGATCAGGCCCAAAAAAAAAAAAGGATTTCGTCTCTCACCATCAATACCCGCTCGATATCGGTCCTTAGAATGAGTAACCAATTACTCATCAATCAATGAATTACTCAGCAAACAGTTATTTTCCCCAAAAACAATTTTAGTAATTCAAAAAGAAAAAAATAGGAAAATTAATTATAAATAGAAGATCATATCTATATATAGCTTCTATTTAATTATAACAATTACGAGTTGACAATTACAAGCATAACTTATACATCAACATCCATGGCAAACATAAAAAATAACAAGGTAATATAAAGCTATGAATATTGCTCTTATAGATACCTAATCAATAAAAACCATAGCATGTTACCAAGAATCAAAGGGAAAAAGAAAGGGATATTGAAGGAAAAAGAAAACCTTTACTGTCACCGACTGTAGATGCAATGCCCTTTTTCTCTAACCACCATGAAAGGGAAGAGGAGGTTAGGAAAGAAGGAAGAAAGTGGGGAAGTGAAAGGGAGTTAGCAATCTGGAAGAAAAGTTGGGGTTGGTGAGTGGGAATTTGGGGTTTCAGTCTGGTTTTATTCAAAGAAGCTAGCAGTTCGGGTTTCAGGTATTTGATTTTGACTAAAACCGGTTCCAAACTGATTAATTGGGCCGGTTAACAAAACCTGACCCGGTTACTCGTTATTGGGCTGGTTGAGCTGTGTCTGGCCGTTTAATAAACCCGTTTAATAGAAATTTTAATGAGGCATGGGCCAAAAACTTGTAATCAGGCAATCAAACGTCCTATTAAAATAATTTCAATAACACTCAGGTCAAAAATGTTACAAGAATGTACATATTAACTAGAACGCCTATTAGGCTTTATGCAAAACAGATTTGTTACGGATCGAGTTATGCACAATTTCCAAACCATAAACATGGCATGGTCAGGCTTGATATAAGCTACCTTAACCAGTGTTTTAAAAGGCAAGAGGTGCATCGCGAGGCGCGGGCATCAATGAAGTGAGGCACACATTTTTAGAAATGTTCTAAAATACTATAGTTTAAAATAAAAATACTCATATTATACCGATCATTCCATAACACCATCAAAAAAATAAAAAGGGGAATCATAAAATCTTAATGATAACCACCAACACTTGACCGTTATTGGAACTTAAAAGAAACTATCACTAATAGAAAATTGACAAACCATAAAAATCATCATCATCCATGTTCTCATCTATCGTCAATATTACCAACAGATATGTATCACTCATTATCATCATTATCCAATACAAAACTTATTAATTACAATAGAGAAAGCAGTTGATTGACTTGATAAATTTGATAGTGTTTATATCATTAGGATCCAATTGGTGACAACATTCTCAATCAAGATTCTTTTTCACAAGTTATGGTAGAAAGCTTATTACTTACAATACAAAGTTTATTTTAATTATTATATAAAAAAATAAAAAAACATATCTATAACAAAAAGGAAAAAGCAGAAGAAAAGAAAAACACTAGGTTATGGTTAATTGAGACTAGTATGCTACAAGTGCGCCTCAAAAGTAGGCGTGAGGTGCACCTCAAAAGTAGGCACGAGACACCTGGGGTGGGCGCCTCAAAAGTAAGCATGAGACTCACAGGGCGCATCTCAGGTGAGCCTAGGTTAATGAGTTCGCCTCATACAAAACAAGATGCAATGGTGAGCCTCGCACCTCACAGGATTTTTAAAACAATGACCTTATCTACGCACCATAAAGACAACTTCTGTATACAGTAAGGAGAGCTTGACAAAGGTCGGCAATGATCATGGATAGTAGAAACTAGAGGAAGCCTGAGCAGCAATTGCATAGTCCCACATGACACACAAATATGGCAGTGTCAGATAGTTTGATTTATATAATTACACCGTTTTCTCTACAGTTTGCTCAATATAATAGGTAGATGAACTACAAAATGATAGATACCCAAAATATACAGGAGGTTTCTTTTCCCACGTAGAATATCCCCAAGTTTTTATAGGATGCATCCTAAGAATATTATACTATTTCCAAGACAGGCAGATAGGCCACCTTTTACCAATAGTAATATGGTAGATCATATATGCGAGTATTTACCCCAAAAAAAAAACTTGATCCAAAAGCACCTTATTAAGTCATGGCAAACTGTTAACACTTTGAAATAATAATCTTATACTAAATTAAATGAAATTGTAGCTATAAGAGTGAAAGCAGGGGCATAAGTATGGAACTTTGTTAATCACAGTTTATTTTTCCATTGTAATTTAGACATCCACCAAATGAATTTTAACAATTCTACTTATGATGCACACATACTCTACAATTAAAGTAGGTGATCAACAGCAAACCTTTGATGAGATCACCCATCAGACTATGCACAGGGCGAGCATCCCCAAGTGCACCAGGAGCATTCAAAATTTCTTTGCATAGAGCTGACTTAGCACAACCCGGTATACCTGAGAATAGAGTACAAAATGTTAACGTAGAGTCATTTGCAACCATTTACAAAAATAAGCCAAATGAAACTGAACTCCAAAAGATTGTGATAAAAACAAAATTGGTAAATTAATAACAAAGGGGATATGTCAGTGTCAAAGTAAAAAAAACTATAGTAGAAGACAAGAAATTACGTGTGTGTGTGTGTGTGTGTGTGCAGAGGAGGCATTTAGAGTTGGGCATGTGGAGTTGATGGTCGGAGGAGCAGTAGAGGATAGACTCGGAAAGGGAGTAGGGAACAGGAGGGATGATTGCACTATTATTGGAAGGAGGGACAGAATATTTTTGGGAAGGGGAAGGAGGAGGTACTTGGGAAAGGGGTAGGAAGCAAGAAAAGTAGTGGAAGTGGAGGAAATGGTCATGGAGGGAAGGTGAGAAAAGGTGACAGTGAGGAAGGTGGTTTGTGTGCGTGTTTTGGGGGGGGGTGGGGGGAATCGCCAACTACGGTCGTGGGAGAACAATTGTTTCTTTTTTTATAAAAGCATCAAAAAGTTTTTGTAAGCAGTTTTAAATAAAATTGAGTTGAGGGTATTCAGCTCATTTGAAACTCCTGCACATATGTTTTGTAAAAGAATTGAACGCATGGACCATATTACCAAGAAACTAATGTTAGGGGGTAACCAGCAGATGGCCCAAAATTTAGGGAATTTCTACAATTTACCCTAGCTTAATTGTTGTAGTAAAAAGTGTGTGTTGTGGTGGATCTCTTAAGCCCCAAAGTATTTATACATCCTTTACATTTTCCTTGGATTGTGGATATCATCTTTCCTCTTCGAAACATTGGAAGTAGCTGATAGAAAAAGACATCTTTGTGTGGGAAAGCAAAAAACCGTCATGTACTTGTAGGCATCCACGTACAAATAGATGGTTCCAATTGACTCTACATAGTGTTGAATTCAACAATGTTCGTGTATGCATTGTAGGCATCTATGTACAGATAGATGGCTCACATCGTCTCTACATAGTTGAGTGTTGAATTCAACAATGTTCTCCTCCGTTATGTTATGTTGGATAGATATTTGTTTCTATGTGCTACTGAGAGAACAATGGTTCACATTATGTTCTCATAACTCTCTGATGCAAGATCAATGCCTATACTTTTCGATCCTTTGGGTTTAACCAATCTATATTACTCTCCTAGGTATGTCCATACGGAGTATTAATCGATCACCCTTCTAGCTTCAAAATTTGATCTCATCACCCATTTCCTCACCCACAATTTGTGTGGGGTAGTTTGTAGTTATTCTGAAACAAGGTCCACAACATTGATATCAGTAATCGATTTCAGACAATTCTTATGAGGATCAATACCGGCGGTTTCAACATCGGTATCAGGAATCGATTTCAGACAATTCTTATGAGTATCGATATTGGCAGTTTCGGCGGCTTCGACGGTTTCAGATCGGAGTTTCAGAGTTCTTTATTTCAAAAAGCCAAAAAATAATCAAATGTATTAAATAAATAGAAATATTTCATACATTTAGTCATAATTTATATATTATTTGTTGTTTCTCTTTAGCATTGCATTGAATATTGGAATAATATTCAACATTGTTGAATCGTTGTCCATGATAAATACTAGTGTTTATTACTTGCTTTTACACAGAATACTGCAATGGATAGTTTTGAATTGAATAATATTGGAATGGATCAATATTGTGAATTTATGATATACAACTTCAAGGTAAAGATAATGGTTACAGTTTGTCAATAAAGAACTTTCTCGGCACACTCCTTATCGACACACTCTAGCATGTTGATCTTCAGTACAGCCAAATCACTGTGTCGACACTTCCTTTCATACTTCTTTCGTTTCCTTTTAAAATTTTCTTAATTGACTATGAAAGAGTGCCCAATGTTATCAGAGGGGTCAGTTTCGGTTCATGACAGGCAAAAACCGATTTGATATGGCCAATCCATATCAGTATCAGTAAGAGGGATCCCTACAAGAGCTTACTATCTATTGTCCTAGAAGAAACTAATTTTCAAGAAGTAAAAAATTGCACATGGGCCAGAAAACTGGAAAAATAGGGATACTCTTCCACCTTAGTCGTTCATATTTCCCATAGAGCATGATCATGAGTGAGGTGATCCAATGTCATATGGTAGGACAATGTAGGACAATACCTGGAAAGAATATAATGAGACCCTCATCTTTAGGAACCGCATCTAAACTGGAAGGAATAGGACTTGCTATCTCCCCCTCTGGATGTAGATCACCTTCTTCATCCCTGCCTCCCTCTATCAGAGCCAAGAAACCTTCAGAACTAACCAGGTTACCAGCTGAACCTACCAAAGCCTGGTGTCTTGGACTACGCTTTGCATATTGCTCAAGGAAAGGCTCAGCTTCGGTAAGATATGTAGAAGATGACAACTGTTTGTTTCCGTACTTTCTTCGAATGTAAACAGCCCTGCACATAAGAGGCTATCGAACTTTAAGAATCTAAATGAATAATATTGAAGATTAAACAGTATGTTCGAGCCAAATGGTTAGCGCTAACAGAACAAGATAGGAGTTACCATTCGTCCAACATGTTGCTAAGTTCTCTCTGCTTAGAAGCTGAAGTTCCCCAAATTTTCATTTGCCTAGCAAGTTGCATTACAAAAATCACATATCAAATAGTGCAGAATTTCTCTTATGATAAAAAAATGTGAAACGTGAAAGCAGATATTCTGAAAGAACAGATATTAAAAAAACAAATTCAGTCTAAAACTATATATTCTGAAAACAAACAGGACAATTACTAAATTCCTGGTTATGCTATTTGGGAACAACTCTATAAGAGAACATGTTCTATAAAGAAAAATAATGTTATCCTGAAAAATCAAAGACCACTGTAGAATGATAGGTGTACACATGAAAACAGTTTGTACTTGTTGGTAACCTGCATTAATAATCGGACACTCAGGGGAGGGGCACATATGCCAAAAAAATGCACATGGGAAAACACAGAAACAGAAGAAGCCTATAAAGTGATGCTTTAGTAATAGAAGTTTTTATAGCTTGAAATGAAAATGCTTGTTGGGGATGATTTAAAATGTTGATTATAACTACACTACATATAATAAAGAAGCAAAATGCTAAGGGGAAAATAGCAAGGTTCAAAAACTCAAATGACGGATCCTCTCTACAAATATCAGTATCAGTCTCAACGGTTTCATATTAGAGTAAGGAATTGCTGGCATTTGGCACTATCATTCCTTTTCATTCATGTTAGGATGAAAAGAAGAAAATATATTGCTAAGTTGCTCAGTGTTCATTCTGTCAAATTTTGATAAATGTTGTGATCTTTTTAAGTAGATATTGATTGAAAATATTTTGGTCAAGTTATTGAACTTGAGAATACACTAGTTCCTAAAATGTCGAGTGAGCTATTTCAGTTGCATTATCTTATAGAAATTTAATACGAGCCATTTTTATTTTCCTAAGGAGTCTTATTTTGGCATTGCTAACATCAAATATGGTATAATAACTAATAAGTGGAACATCATCCATCAGCATAATTATCATCCAAGCCTTCTCCCAACAGAATAGGATTGGCCATGGGAACTAGAAATTTCCACAAAAGCTTTTGATGAAGTTTTACTAGTGGACCCAACACTAATGGCCTATGGCCTAGCCTCTAACTAGACCTGTCAATTGGGCCGGGCCGGCCATGTCCAGCACGAGCCCAACCCAAAAAAATTGGCCCATGTGCCGGTCCCGCCCGATTAATCATGGGCCCGGGCTGGCCCGGCCCAGTATATTGAGTTGTGCTGGGCCACATATATAGGCCCATAAGATAGGCCCAGCCCGGCCCGACCCTACCCGAAGTCCAAGCCTGGTCTGACCCGATCCGAAGCCCAGACCCGGCCCGTGGTCCATTCCAGTCCGGCCATTCATCTCCCCCAAACGGTCAAACCCCATGATGCGGTGCAGCACTGCAGTCTACAGAATATCCCACCACATTCCAATGAGTCATTAAAAAAAAATTAAGTACAGCACTGCAGTCTGCAGTGGGCCAGTGGCAAATGAATGACTCAATTGTTCATTAAAAAATTATGTCATCTTGCCTACTTTATTAATTGTAACTTACCACATTAAAAAAATTATTGTATTCTTCCTGTTGAGAACTAATAAGGGATTTAGTCCCACATTGGAAAAATGTAGTATGAAGAGGAGCTAAACTCCCTATAAGTAGTGAAGTAGTCAATCAATAAAATACACAACAATTATTCTCTACATGGTATCAGAGCCATAACCACAAAAAAAAAAATTCCAACCCGCCCAAAGCTAACCCCCCCTGCACCGACGCCCCCCCCCCCCTCCCAGCCCCCCTGCCGCCGACGACACCCCCCTTGCTGCCCCCCCCCCCCCGCCCCGCCGACGCCCGCCTGCCCCCTCCGCCACCCCCCCCCCCCTCCGCCCCCTCCCCCCCTTCCTGCCCCCGACACCACCCCCCCCCCCCACGCCCCCCCTCTCTTCCGACCCCATCTGCGGCCGACCCCCCCCCCAAACAAACCCTAATTTGCGAGCGCGATTATGTGGGCGATTATTCGAAGACGGATGGCTGTCAAATGCTTTATTTGCACCTTCTGTTCCTAGATTACGTCCTCCGGAACTACAAATATTTTATTTGTATTCCGTTCTCGATCTGCAAATTAGGATCTACATGCGTGCGCCAGTGTTGGCCACGTTAATAGCGCATTCGTAAGGTCTTTGTTGAAGACTTTACATAAAGAAGACGACGAAGAAGCCGACAAAGACGACGACGACGAAGCCGACGAAGACGACGAAGCAGACGACGACGACGACGAATCACAGTTGAAGATGCCATGGATTCGATCAGTGGTACTGACAGCAGAAGAGATGAAGGCCTTGGTTGATGATATTTTATCAAAAAGATTAACCGAGGCAACCTCACGTGTGATCCATACTGATGTGGATCCGTCACCCTACAAAATGGGAAAGTTGGACAAGCTGGAGACGAAGTTGGAAGGAATGTCCAACTACTTGAAATGGTCACGGCATGCACTGCGGACGCTCAAGGGACGAGGCTTGGTTGGCTACGTCAATGGCTAAACCAAGACGCCAGATGATCACTCCTCAAAGGAGTTTGCTATTTGGAAAATTGTCAACAATGTTGTGGCTGGATGGTTGACAGCCTCCTTGACCGACCATGTGTCGGACAATGTAGAGGCGATGGAGGCTGCTGCTGATATATGGCGGACTTTGAAGGATATGTACTCAGGCTCAGACAATCCTATGCGGGTCTTCCAACTGTACGATAAACTTGATAGGGTGGCCCAGGACGACCGTACCATCTCTGAGTACGCCGCACTGTTGAAGAAATATTGGTCTGATCTGGATCACTATGATCCTCTTGGGATGGAAGATGCACAAGTCGAACCAGCATTTGCGAAACATTTCCAAAAGTTCTTGGATTATATTTCGCGCCAATGGATGATGAAGTTCTTGAAGGGTCTTAACCCTGCGTTTGAGCATAGAAGGAATGTACTCCAGGCACAGCCCATGCTTCCAACCTTAGAAGAAGCCATAGCTGTCATGGTACAAGAAGAGATTCAATTGAAATTGATGCCCAATAAGGACTATTTTCCGGGAGAGCAAGCCGCTGTTGACAAGTCAGCCCTTGCCGCCTTCAATCAGCCTCCCTCTGTGGCCGGTGTTTGCCACAACTGTGGTGACTTAGGGCATTACATCAGATTTTGTCCGAAACCCCTGCAAAGTCAGTCGAGTAATCGTGGACGGGACCGCGGAGGACGTCGAGGTGGTAGAGACGGTTATGCTGGTAAAAGGGGAAATTATTCTGGCGGACACAAAGCAAATCTGGCGGAAGAAGGGGGAGAACATCACCTGGCTGAGTTAACCCCTCTTGAGAAGGAGTTCCTCGCGAGGTTACGCAGCACGAAGCTGGGTTCGGACGACAGTCATTGGGCGTCATCTACCTCGGGGGATCACATCACTTGCTTTGCCCAGACCAGCACAGGTATTCCTGCGCGTGCTCTTGCAGCAGCTGTCCACCAACCAGGTTGGATTATGGACTCTGGGACATCTCGCCATGTCACGGGGTCCCGCGGTGAGTTCCAGGACTATACTCACCTACCGACGCCGGAGAGCATTCAAACTGCTGATGGTAACTCCAGCCTTGTCATGGGTAAAGGCACTGCCGCATGCACCCCTTCTCTCACTCTCACCAATGTCTTACATGCTCCGTCTTTTCCTGTCAATCTTCTTTCTATTAGTGCCATTATTCTTGATCTTAACTGCATTGTTTCCTTTGACATTACTACGGTGACTTTTCAGGAGAAGGGGATAGGACGACGACTAGAGACTGGCACATGGCATAAGGGGTTGTGGTACTTGGACAGGACTGGACTGGACACAGCATTGGCATCTCTGGTAGCAGACATACCACCGACAGATTCACGACGCAGTGTAGAAGATGAATTGCTACTCCACCACCAGCGTGTCGGTCATTCTTCTTTTAAAATTATTAGTCGAATGTATCCGTCATTATACCAAAGGGCTAATAAAAAGAAGTTATTTTGTAATGCATGTGAGTTGGGTAAACATACCAGAAGCACGTATGTGAGTTCAGGAAGTAGAAGTTCAACTGCATTTGATATGATACATTCGGACGTATGGGGCCCTTGTCCTACAACCGGTATTAACGGTTTTCGATGGTTCGTCACTTTTATTGATTGTTATACTCGCGTAACATGGGTCTACTTTATAAAGAATAAAAGTGACGTCTTTGAGGCATTTCGAGACTTTCATCGCCGGGTAGAAACCCAATATGATACTAAAATTAAGTGCTTACGGTCTGACAATGGGACGGAGTATACAAATAAACAGGTTGCTGAGTATTTATCCACTCATGGAATACTACACCAAACTTCATGTGCCTATACACCGGCACAAAATGGTGTGGCCAAACGGAAGAACAGACACCTGCTGGAGGTCGCACGGACGATGATGCTGGCTATGAATGTCCCGAAACACTCATGGGGGCAGGCGGTGTTAACAGCCTCTTATCTCATCAACAGAATGCCATATCAGGTATTGGACTGGAAGACACCGTTGGAGATGCTTACTGGTGCAACCACGTACACTGTTCCACCGAAAGTATTTGGGTATGTATGTTTTGTCCGAGATAATAGGCCAAGAGTTGGCAAACTGGATCCTAGAGCAGTTAAATGTGTCTTTGTCGGGTACACGACAACTCAGAAGGGATACGCATGTTGGAGCCCAGTTGAGCGGAAGATGTTTGTAAGCATGGACGTTACATTCAGAGAACTGGAACCATATTATGGTTCGGATGACGGTTCAGCGTTTGGTGACACACCTAACACAGAGGGTGTTAGATGTAAGGGGGAGAAAATAAGCCCATCTGTGGTAGTCGGATCGGTCCCATGCCCGGTCATGAAAAACTGGACAAAAGGGGGAGAAAGCAGTGACTCCGATACAGAAGATGAAGAAGATACATATGTTAATCAGGGGGAGCAGCAGACAATGGAAAAGGAGCTCCAAGTCTACAGAAGGAGACAGAAGAAGTCCAGTATTGTGCCTGTACCGTGCCCTGTGCCTACTGTACCAAGTCCCTCATCTACTCCTGCTCCAACTCTTGAAGATGTTGCCCCCGCACAGAATCAATCTGATTCTGATGCGGATCTCTCTGATTCTGATGGTATGATCTCTCCACCTATTGCTCCCTTAAGGAGATCTTCTCGCATCAATGCGGGTAAGGCTCCTAGTCGTTTTGATGATTATGAACATGATATTGCCAAGTACCTGTCTTATTCTAACATTTCTTCGAATTATCGAGCCTTTATTGCATCATTAGACTCTACTTCGTTGCCCAAAAGTTGGCAGGAAGCAAAGAAAGATCCAAGGTGGAAAGCTGCAATGATGGAAGAACTTGAGGCACTGGAGAAAAATAAGACGTGGGAGCTGGTTCCATTACCCAAAGGGAAGAAAACTGTGGGATGCAAATGGGTGTACACAGTAAAGGAGACGTCAGAAGGAAAGGTAGAACGATACAAGGCGAAGTTAGTTGCAAAATGATACACACAATCATATGGCATCGACTATGATGAGACGTTTGCTCCAGTAGCGAAAATGAGCACCGTAAGAACTCTGGTCTCCATTGCAGCAAACTATGGGTGGAAGCTATACCAGTTAGATGTGAAGAATACCTTTCTCCATGGGGACCTACAAGAAGAAGTGTACATGGAACTCCCGCCAGGGTGCTACGCTACAGAATCAGACGGAGGGACGTCGCATGGAAAAGTGTACAAAGTAAAGAAGTCGCTATATGGGCTCAAGCAATCTCCTCGAGAGCCTGGTTTGACAGATTCAGAAAGGCTGTTACAGGCATGGGATACCATCAAGCAAATGCAGATCATACGGTCTTTCTTCAGCATGCAAGAGGCCACATCACTATACTTGCTATATACGTGGATGATATAGTAATCACAGGTAATGATGAAGTCGAGATCGCTAAGCTGAAGTCAAAACTCGCGAAGGAGTTTGAGGTGAAGGATTTAGGAGCGATGAGGTACTTTCTAGGTATCGAGGTGTGTGAAGGCGAACAAGGAATTGTTCTCTCACAGAGAAAATACGCACTAGATCTGCTGAAGGAGACAGGGATGCTGGGATGCAAAGCAGCAGTCACTCCAATTGACCAGAAGTGCAAGTTGAAAGCAGAAGCAGGAGAGCCAGTTGATCGTGAAAGATATCAACGACTTGTAGGGAGATTGATTTATCTGGGGCACACTCGCCATGATATCTCATTTGCGGTGAATGTAGTAAGTCGCTACATGCATGATCCAAGAACGGGTCATATGGTTGCAGTGTTTCAGATCTTGAGATATCTGAAAGGGACGCCGGAGAAAGGGCTATGGTTCAAGAAGAATGGATGTATAGAAGTTGAGGGATACTGCGATGCAGACTGGGCGAGCTGCATAGACGATAGAAGGTCTACCACGAGATATTGTGTCTTTGTAGGAGGAAACTTGATCTCATGGAGAAACAAGAAACAGTCAGTGGTAGCACGATCTACAGCTGAAGCAGAATACATAGCAATGGCTTTAGGAGTGTCGGAATTGTTGTGGGTAAAAGCGTTGCTGACAGAGTTGAAGCTGGACAAGGGAGCACCGTTACGTCTTCTGAGCGATAGTCAAGCTGCAATAAGTATAGCTAACAATCCAGTTCAGCATGACAGAACGAAGCACATCGAGATCGATCGATTCTTCATCAAAGAGAAGCTGGAACAAAGGATACTGAAGATTGATCATGTTCGCTCAGAAGAACAAGTTGCAGACTGTCTGACTAAGGGTCTTAGTTCATTAAGTCTGTCGAAGCTATGTAACAAGATGGGAATGATTAATATCTATCGTCCATCTTGAGGGGGAGTATTGAGAATTAATAAGGGATTTAGTCCCACATTGAAAAAATGTAGTATGAAGAGGAGCTAGACTCCCAAGTAGTGGAGTAGCCAATCAATAAAATACACAACAATTATTCTCTACACTTCCCTTAACTATAACTTCCTATTCGTACAATTAACCATTGGCCATTGTTTTTTTTTAGTAATGAGAATATGTAAGTATAAAAAAATTATCCCGATCTACTGCGCGCGGCTAGGGCTCCTCCCCCGCGGACGCCTGACCCTCTTGCCGGCGGGGGGAGGTCCTCAGGGAAGGAAGGGGGGCGGCCTGCCCCCCCCCCCCCTCCGGTCGGCGGTGGTACCCCTCGAAGCGTCCGGGGGGTGTCGGGTGCAAAAGGGGGAGGGGTCGGGCGGACCCCCCGGAGAGGCAGCGAACGGCAGCACCCCCCAGGCGGGAGGGGGGGGCGAGATCAAAGGGGGGGGTTCGGGCGGACCCCCCGGAGCAGCGGCGGAACCCCCCCCCCCCCCCCAGGCGGTGGGGGGGAGGCGGGAGCAATGATGGGGGGTCGGGCGGACCCCCCGGGCCTGCGTCGTGCGACGGAGCACCCCCTACTGCGGCGGCGGGGTTGGTTTCGAGTTTGGAAGGGGATCGGATCATGCGGGGTGGCTCAAACGCCCCTAACTTCGAATTTGGAGCAGGATCTGGATCCAGGGGAGTCAGATGGAGGGAGGAGGTTGGACGACGGTTACGTGTCGCCGTGTGGCGAAGATCGGGGGGAAAGGTAGGAGGACAGGGACATGTTAGGGATCGACATCCTGCTGATAGGCGACAGGGCGGGTCAAGGGTACGACCATCTGCCCGTGGCCCTGTGGTGTCTTCAGGGAGGTCGGTAGGCTGGCGGCCGAAGGCGACCGCGGCAGACAAGGGGAAAAGTAAGGTGGTCGATCTAGGCGATCAGGGGCATCGGGCTCACCCCCCGGCAGGGTTCCCCAGGCCACAGGGGACGAACACACGGACGACTGGAAGGTCTTGGGCAGACATCTGCAAACCTGGGAGGCTGAAAACTCCCACTTCGATGGAGTATGTGCCGCCAATCAAGGCAGGAAGGGATTTTCGGGCCTCGTTCCCTGCGAAGATAGAGAAGGTGACAGCATACTGGGAGAACACTCTGGTTTTGTACGTCCTAGGCAACAAGCCGTTCTACGGACATATCCGAGGTTATGTAGCGCGGGTCTGGCAGCCTAAGGGGAGTATGGAGTTCTTTGCCCGCGAGAATAGCTTCTATTATGTGAAGTTCGGACTTGCGAAGGATGTCACTAGGATCCTTCAGGGCGGCCCCTGGACGTTTGACGGCAGGCTTATCATTCTAAAGGATGGACCCCGAAGCTTCGATGTGAGCGGGAAGTTCTGAATGCTATACCTGTATGGATTCGCTTTCCTGAGTTCCATGTCCGGTTTTGGAGTATACCATTGCTGATGCGTCTGGCGAGCTTGGTGGGCACCCCGATCAAGGCGGATGAAGCTACTGTCTTTCGGTCTAGGTTGATGTACGCCAGGATTTTGTGGAGATTCGGGCTGGGGGGGAGCTACCGAAGGTAGTGGAATATGAGATTCCTTCTGGAGAGGTGCTTACCCAGAAGGTGGAATACGAATGGGTCTCACCTACCTGTTCACGTTGTTCCTGTTTCGGACATCTGGCCAGTGCTTGTACGGCGGTGGAATCTCAGGTGGAGCCTACTGTTCCCCTGAGTGAGGCTCTAGACTCATCCTGTGACATGGATTTCAGAGTTGACAGTGGAGAGGAGGCCTTGGTGGGAGAGGATACTCATCCAGTGAGTGAGGGTGGGTTGAGCCTCATTGTCTCTACCCAGCTTGCTCCCACGAGTGGGGCGTTGTCCACTTCCCAGGGGCAGAGTAGTATTGTTACTAGACGCATGGCAGCGTCGGGGATTGAGACGCGAGGGGATGGCGGATCAGCTGAGGGACAGGTTTACTGTAGGAAGAGACGTGTTGTTGGGCCGCTAAGTGACGACCCCTCCAGGGAGGGGAGGCTTCCTACACACAGAGAGGAGGCGGTGTGTGTTGACAATCCTTCCTGGGCGTTGGTGCTCTCTCAGGTCATTCCCCAGCAGGCCATTCCGACTGGGATGGAGGAGGATCTTTTAGCGACGGGTGTGGCGCATTCCCCAGGTGCCGATCCGGGTGTTTCCTCAGAGGACCCATCCTCTCATTAATTAATGGCTATTATCGCCTAGAATGTGAGGGGGACGTGTTCGCTAGGAAGGTGGAGAGAGATTTGTGGGGTGCTGCTCAGAGAGAAATGTGACATCTCTGTTCTGTTAGAAACTAAGATTAAAGGTGAAAAGACTCTTGCTCGGCGGACCCCATTCCATTGGGCCCAACTGCACAACCTGGCTCTGTTTGACATGGCTAGGATCTGGGTTAGACGGAACTCGAAGAGTTGGGATGCAGATTTGCTCTTGACGGAACAATTGATTGCCATTTCCTTCTCGAACAAGGGTAGCTTTCGGTTCTTACTGGGGGCGATCTACGGCCACAACGACAGACGGAGAAGCCCTGTGGAGTGATATCTCCCGTGTCGCAGCTGCTGCAGATTCGTCGTCCCTTCCTAGGGCTGCAAATGAGCCAAGCCGTTTGCGAGCTGCTCGAAGCTCGGCTCGATAAAAGCTCGCTTGAGCTCGGTTCGTTTAGTAAACAAGCTGAGCTCAAGCTTCATTTTCGAGCTCGTTTAATAAATGAGCCAAGCTCAAGCTTAGAAGTACTCGGCTCGTTTGGGCTCGCAAGCTGGCTCGTTTATAAGCTTGCGAGCTGGCTCGTTTAGAAGCTCGTTTAGGAGCTTGTTTATAAGCTCGTTTGTTTGTTGAATTCTAATTTTATGTATGTTTTTATAATAATATGGTTGTGTGCTTTATATATTTATATGTCCTTAATAATTGATATAAAGGAACTTTTTTAATTAACTTTTTATAAATAAATTGTTAAAGTTACATATACTTGAATTCAAGCGTAACTAGGTTGAAATCGAGCTCATTAAGCTTGAAATAAAGGTGAACAAGCTTGAAATCAAGCTTAATGAGCTTAATATGAGCTTATCGAGCTTGTTTATGAAGCTTGAATCAAGCTTGCTTATCAAGCCAAGCTCAAGCTCAAACCAAGCCAAGCTCAAGCTTAATATAAACAAGCTCAAGCCAAGCTCAAGCTCTAAAATAAAAAAATTATCAAGCTTGAGCTCGAGCTCGAGCTCGATTAATTCTAGTCAAGCCAAGCTCAAGCTTACAAAAGCTTGGCTCGACTTGGCTCGTTTGCAGCCCTATCCCTTCCTCTTCTTATGATCGGGGACTTCAATGCCCTTCTGCACCGAGGGGAGAAGGTGGGCGGTCGGCCAGTTCCAGACTCTATCATGTATGATTTTCAGAGATGCCTCCTCCAGGCGGGGCTCCATGGATTGTCTCGCTCAGGCTTCATCTGGACTTGGCATAACAAAGCAATCCGGAACAGGGTTGCGTGCCAGCTTGATCGAGCACTGGGAAACGGGGAATGGTTCAGACATTTTCCCAACACTTCGGCGAAGAGTCTGGCTGTTGGGACGAGCGATTATTCACCTACCGGGTTGGCTTCACTTCTCGATCTCCTGGGAAGGCTCGTCTTTTTAGGTACAACAACAGTTGGTATCTCTCGGAGGGCTACCTTGAGGCTGTCTCAGGGGGGCTTACTAGTGGACAGGAGGGGACGGCTCAGTTCCGCTTGGTACGTCGTCTCAAGGCCACGAAGCAGGTTCTTCGGAGATGGGTGAAGGGGTTGCCTAAGACTTCCTTAGAAGATAAGGAGGTGGAGTTACGGGCTATCCAGCAAGACATGCAAGCTGACATGCTCAATGGGGACCTGGCGGCAAGAGAGAAGGAGCTGATCGAAGAAGTCAATATCTTGCGGCTGCAGAAGGAGATTAGCATGGCTCAGCGTGCCAAATGCTCATGGCTCAAGAACGGCGACTGCTGCTCCAAGTTCTTCTATGATGTCATCCGGACCAGACAGCATAGGAATCACATCTCCCAGCTTCTGGATGTGGATGGAAATCTTGTGGAGGAGCAGGCTGCGATCTAGGACGAGGCGGTCAGGTACTACTCTGAGTTATATTTTCAGACTGACTACATGTCTGTGTTCCCAGAGATAATTACGAAGAGATTGGTAACTCCGTATGGGAATAGCATTCTTCTTGCATCTGTTACATTGAGGAGGTGGAAGCTATTGTCAAGTTGGCGGATCCCAACAAGGCTCCCGGACCGGATGGTTTAGCAGTGGGTTCTACAAACGCCACTGGGACAGTCTGAAGCATCAGGACTTGGAGATGGTACAGGAATTCTTCATCAAAGGAAAGCTGCTGAAAGAGCTGAACCACACCTTCCTGACCTTGGTGCCTAAGGAGGGAACGACAGCGCTGGCGGACTTCAGACCTATTGCGTGCTGTAATTATCTTTATAAGATAATTACGCACCTTATGTGCCGGCGGATGGAGAGGATCATGCAGGACTTGGTTTCTCCGAACCAAGCTACGTTTATCAAGGGGAGGTCGATTGCTGAGCACAGCCTCCTGGCTCATGAGATGGTGAGGGACTTTAGCAAACCCGGAGGGGAGAAGGCATGCGTGAAACTGGATCTGAGGAAGGCGTATGACATGGTCAACCGAGAATTCCTCTGCCATCTGATGTCCGCCATGGGTTTTAGGGACCACTGGGTTGCTCTGATCCGGGAGTGCATCACGTCCCCCACTTTCTCTGTCCTTATCCAGGACATCCCCTATGGGTACTTCCAGAGCAATCGTGGGTTTAGGCAAGGTGACCCCCTGTCTCCTTACCTGTTTATGCTTGTTATGTTATACTTCATATGCCTGATGGATTTAGCATTGCACCGAGGGAGGCTGGTCCCATTGTTCCGGAGGGTGGATCCTCCAGTCACCCACCTCATATATGCTGATGATCTCTTGGTATTTATCCAGCCTTCGACGGAGGGTATACAGACGCTTGCAGAGATTATGGGAGAGTTGCATTCCCTATCGGGCCTTCAGTTGAACAAGGAGAAGAGCCGGATGTACTTCAGCTCCCTATGTCCCCAGAAGGAGGAGCGGGCTGACGTGCTGGGTATCGAGAGGAGTGATCTTCCGGTGCGCTACTTAGGAGTACCTCTCACGGTCAACTATGCGCGGGATCAGGACTGCCATAGTTTGGTGGAGTACGTCCAGAAGAGAGTGGAAGGTTGGCAAGCCTCGGGATTGTCCTTTGGAGGTCGCATCGAGCTGGTCAGATCGATGATTACGGCTGTAGCTCATTTCTGACTGCAATCCATCCTCCTTCCTATTGCCACTGTTAGGAAAGTGGATCGGATCTGTGCAGATTTTATTTGGCGGAGGGGTATGCATGCGATCTCTTGGGAACAGCTCTGTCATCCCAGGAAGGAGGGAGGAGTGGGGCTTAGGCCGTTGCTGGAGATTAGGGAGGCCTCCGCGCTTAAGCTGGCATGGAAATTCATCAATTGGGGGTCTCTCTGGGCTGCATGGATGCATAGCAGATACGTGAAGCATGACAACTTTTGGACGTGTGCTACTGACAACAATCACTCAGTCACGTTCAAAACTGTCCCGAGATAGGGGGATTCTTAAATCTGCTATCATGAAGGTCATGAAGGATGGGTCTGGAACGGACCTCTGGAGGAATCCTTGGATAGATCGGCGCTCGTTATTGGACATTAGGGGGGCTCAGACATATCAGAAGGACAGGCGGGACCTGACGTGTAATCGGATCATTTGCGACGGGGAGTAGAGGCCGGAGTCTTATCGATTTACCGTGGAGCTGGGTGGGATCATTAGTACTATTGTCATTGATCCGGACTTGCCTGTTGATCGGTGGATGTAGGAGCTAGGGGTTGGCACGGGTCGGGCCGGGTCCAAATTTTATGGATCCGGACCGGACCCGTTAATTGGCGGGGCGGGGCGGGACGGGTCCAAAAAATATTGGAACCGGTACGGATTCGCCCCGTTCGAAACGGGTCCAAACCGAGCCGACCCGCGGGTCCAAACGGATCCAAAAAAAATCAAAAAATTATAGAATAGTAAACATTTACACATGTTCTATTATCTAGAAGAACAAAACAAGTATTATGTTTTTCCAATTTCTAGAATTTGTTTACTAAACAATAACGTGTGTTATTATTTATAAATTATAATATGAAAAAAATCAAAATTGATAAAAAAAATCATACTCGTAGAAACGGGTCGGTTCGGGACCCCGTTTATTTTGAAAATAGGACCCGTCCCGTCCCGTTAGTGTCACACGACCCGCCCCGGCCCGCCCCATTTAAATTTCAAATTTTAGGAACCGTCCCGTTTGACCAATATACGGTTCGGGCCGGGTCGGAACCGCGGGTCCTAGACCCGTATGCCCACCCCTAGTAGGAGCCGACTGGAGCGTCTCCGGGAACTGGGGAGTTCCAATTCCGGAGTTGCTACAATCTCATCCGGCGCACTTTTCCTCAGAGTCCTGACTACGAGTTCGTATGGTGCAAGGGTCTGGCCAAGAAGATGCAGCTTTGTATCTACAAGCTCCTACTGGATCGTCTTTTGACTAGGGATTGTTTGAGTTCTTTTGGAGTGTCGGTCCCAGATCCCAAGTGTGTGTTGTGCAGTCTTGAACAAGAATCTATTAGACACATCTTCGAGTGCGACCTGACTTGGCAGATCTGGAAGGAGCAGAGTAGAGTGTTGGGAGGATGCAACTCCGGGAAGGGTATTGGGGACATCATCACGGTGATCCGGGATAGTAGAGGTCGAGGGGAGGACTGGTTCTGGACCGCCAGAGTTCGTCTGGCTGCGTCAGTTTGGCATGTCTGGCGGAAACGAAACCGTCGAATATTTGAGGGACTGGTCACACCTCTGGTGGGCATGCTTCATATCATCGAATTTGATGTAAATGTTATGGGGATTTGATGAGTGGGAGTCCCACTTTGATTGTATGTTGTACGATTATTGCATTGCTTTGGAATAAAATTTACCCTTTTTCCATATATATATATATATATATATATATATATATATATATATATATATTAAGTGGCTTTGGATACCCCATCTGGATGGTCGACAACAATCTGGCTTAAGTGTCTTTGGAAATGGACGTATTCAATTTTCAAATTCATTAGTCATTAGAAAATTAAGTGGCTTTGGTAAGTACTCATATGGGTGTTCTAGCAGACTTGTTTTGTTAGGTGTTCTATTTTCAAATGTTTTTGATACCCCATCTCACCACAATATTAAGTGTCTCTGGATAGTACTCGTGGGTGTTCATTACAAAATTTTCAAATACATTAAATGGCTTTGGATACTAATAAGCCCGCTCCGCCCATGGCCCAGCCCGACCCAGGCACATCTCGGCCCGGCCAGAAGCCCACCGTGCCTTGGGCTACATGCCGGGCTAGGCTGAGGTATTCCATCCTAGGGGCGGGCAGGCCCCGCCTGCTACAGTGTACGGGTCTTATGAGCCCAGCCCGGGTCCAGCCCGACCCACCCAAATTCGTGCTCTGCTGGAGATTATGGTTCCTAAACATCATGTTGGGCCAAAAGAACATGAAGTACATGTGTTCATGCATTCTCCTCACCTAGGTGCCAGTGAGCTTTTGTTGACTTAAGAAAATGTTGGTTTAATGTGCATGGGTAATGGTTGGCACCATTGTCATTGTTTACTAACTGTATATCATTAACATAAATATATGAAATGATAGTTTATAGTTGTTGCGTTCCTTTTCATAAACAATATTGCTGAATGCTTTAGTAGTCAAGGTGTCTGGTTGAACTTATTTTATTGAATGCTTTTAGCATTCTGCCATTCTGATGTTTGGTTGAATATGTCTAGGAACCACTTTAGACGGGTGAAAATCTTACAAAAACACGGGCTAGTTTCTATTTTTTCTTTGTATGTGCATCTTTGTTAAGAAGTTAATTTAAGTTGCATATTCTTCTATTATCTATCATATTTCTTTCTACTGTTTCTACCGTGCATGTTTATGTGGATGTTGTATATTGTTAAATTTCTTGTAGAATGATAAGAGTTTGAATTTGAACATGCATTCATATTCTACTCCTGAGATTTACAGGTGTACCTTTTAGATTATAAGCAACTTTTTATTTGAATTTAGATCAGTTTCCTGATGAGTCTTCTCTTTAATGGAAAAGAATTATTTGGAAACCTGGAAGAACTGAAAGCAAGATGTCCCCCCCCCCCCCCCCAAAACAAAAAAACAAAAAAAAACTCAATTGACTTTATAAGGTCTTATTGGGATGATGATGGTTTTTGGAAGGCTTGGGTTGCGTATCGAATTTTGTTGACTATATCAATCACGGTTGCTTCGGCAAAAAAGAACTTTTCTAAATTGAAGTTAGTACAAGATTACTTTCGGACCACCATCTCACACGAAAGATTAAATGGAATTATCAATTGAAAATGAGTTACTAAAGAAACTTAAGTATGATCACTTAATTGAAGAATTTGATTTAAAAAATACAAATAGAAGCTTTTTTCTTTGAACTGGATTATGCAAGTTTATAAAAGTACTATGATCGGGCTTACTTTTTTATTGTTGTTATAAACAAAATTTTTATGGTATAGCTCAAGCCAAAAGCACAATGTAATCTTAATTTTACCAAAAAAAATTATTTATATACTTTTATTGTTATTGTTTTTTCAATAAGGGTCAAGAGGCAACCAAAATTAGCTCTAACTATCTGGGCCGGCCCTCCCTCTAACTAAGATACCTATGAGCAATGTTATAAATTCTGTTAGGCGGGTTCGGTGTGCCAAAGGGCCGCCTAGCGCCTAGGCCGCCTAGACGGCGAATTTAACTTTTATTTAAATGTATATGTTAGTTTCATATATATAGTATGTATATACATTTCTGGACACAAATTATATTTGGAACTATGGCTAGCAGTGAGAGTATAGGGGCTGCTCTCTCTAAAGGTTGCTGGTTCGAACTCCACGTTTAACTTTTTTCTGCAATTTTTTATATATACCTATGGGAGGAGAGAGAGAGAGCAGCAATCTCCTCCCTCACCTCTCCTCCGCTCCTCCCTCTCACCTCACCTCTCCTCTCCTCTCCTCTCCCCTCCTCCCTCAAACCTCTCTTCTTCGTAGCAACCACCACCACCATCACCGTACCACCACCGCCACAACCACCGCTACCGCACCGCCTCGCTGCCGCCCCTGCCCGCCGTCCAATTCTAACAAGGTCAGTTTTATTTTATTGATATTTTAAAACCAAACAACCGCCTAGGCCGGCCGCATGGGGGTTTCCGGTGCGGCCGAAGGCCGCCTAGCGCCTAGGCCGCAATTTAGAACACTGCCTATGAGCAAAAGATGGCCCTGCTATAAAGATTAGGTAAGACGATACAATTTGCTATAAGGAATCGCGCACACATCTTAATGGCACACTAAGCCTGTACTACAAACCTCACAGTATTAATGAGTTTTAGATAGAACTAAATACATGTGCGGACGCTGTGTATTAGGTATGTGGTCCATACTTCATACCAATGGGACCTAAGAAGAAAACTAAGGAAAGGCTTAAGCAATTTCTTTATTAGTTCATCTGTCAAATCATTTGCTTACTATGAATAAAAGTGCATATCATAGAAGTCACAAGGGTGTGTTTAAATATAAAAAAATTCTTCCTTTGATTAATAGACTAATTCTTGAAGATGAAATTCATACACAAATATATGAAAATGGCATGGCAAAATTCCATAATCAAGTTAAAAACCAGGAGGAAACTGGAACCATAGTTACTTGGAGTATATGGTTGATTATGCAAAAATGATATACATACCTCAAGTAATATGTTCTATAAGCTGATGGACCATCTCTGAAAAGTATAGGTAAACCATTGCGGATCAAGAATGTCCGTATCTGCATAAATTAATGTCAAAAAACAAGATTAGTTCTGGCCACAATATCGTTCCATCAGTCACTCTCAACTTTAAAAAAGAAAATAACAATATTAATAAAAAAGTATAATAATTATAATAAATGTAAGATAAGGACACTCCAGCAACACAAAAGAAGATGTATACAAGAAGAAATGGCATGCAAGCTAGCATAGATATCTCCGTAACAACATGAACCTTCACTAGGCATTATGTCGAGTGGATAGGGCTCTAAGGATAACATATTAAAAGTTCTTTGATTGAACTTCTTCAAGATCAGCTTCAACATATTTCCACAAGATTGACTTCCAAAATTAGTGTACTGTCTTGTTTGGAAGTGTCAGGTATCTTCTATTAAGCACGACTATGTTGAATTAAAAGCTAAACAAAAAACGAAGTTACAATGCACATGCCCCCAGTATTTTTCTTGTGGATGCACAAGATGGTAGTAATTCTGGCCAACTTTAACAGACAGAAAAGTGGCAGTCTATATGAAGGTTGTGTCAATCAAATCTAGGTTATGCAATCTGTACATGCGATATCTCAGTCGGTTTAAGCTCGAAGATCTGTACAAACAGTTCTAAAGTTATCATATACTATTCTAATCTAAAAGTGAATGCTCATACTCCTTTTCAAGTACTAAAGGATGAATGGCTCTGTTTATCTTCATCAGAATTCGACTTTTAAGTCCTATCATGCTATAGCCAGATATTCTCTCTCATTTCGACCCACATTATATATATATATATATATATATATATATATATATCCAAAGAAACATTTCCATTGTTGCATTCATTCAACTATAATTAGAACAGTAACTGCAAAATGACTTCTGACAGTTCATACCTTGTAGGTAAGAAATTTTAGTTTGATCATCAGATTTGCATCCTCATCAGCTAGACCGTCCATTGATGAGCTAGATTCACATCCACCATTGACACTCTTATGTATGGAATTACTATCTTTTACTAATTCAGCTGCCTTCTCTTTGTGAACTTTAAATAAATCAACATCCACAAAAAACCCTAGAAGAAAACAAGGAAGATACATTTCTTAAAATGTGTATAAAGCCAGTTCAGAATTTAATTACCCTCAATAAACTAATGTTATAACAAATTTGAGAATCAAAATGAGGAAAACAATTTTCTAGGAATGATACAAAAACAACTTGGCAAAGAAAGTGAGCTTCTACCACAAAAGTAATATATAGGTAACAGACAGCAGACTAGAACCAAGAAATAAATATAAATTGTAGGACAAAAACGCTGACTGTTATGTTCCTTACCCCTGTACAATGGCCACAGTCCTTTGTTCTGCCTGTAAAGCACAAGAAGTCAAAATTATTCTGGACATAAATCAGACAATTAAACAAATCAAATTTAAATACAGACTACTATAGACAATAAAATATTCTCAAAACAGACCTCATTTCTTTCTGATAACGCCGAAAAACAGAATCACTATGCACATGGATAACCATCTTGAAGCAAAGATTGTCACTTGTCATGGAATCAATTTTGTGGAAGTTATAATAGCACTTAAATGCAACAGGGAAATGTCTCTGTCTCATCAGACGAATCATTTCCTGTTCAATTTAGAAAGGTGAATGTTAAAGAGAAAAAAAATATTAGCAAAATAAGCATGTAAACCAACCGAATAACAGGTATAAAACTGGAACATGTACGAGCAGCATGTATTGAAATACCGTGCAAGTTAGTCAAAGTTAATACATATCAAATTTCTAACCAGTCAATATTTGCTTTCCAACTATACATGCCGGAGACTCGACAACGCGGTTCGCATAAATTGATTCAGTTCATTTAAAGTATAGATCCTGTTTTGCAGAGTTCTGAGTAAGGTTTAAGAAATCATCCAATAACAATACACATCAGAAATATCACACTGGCCTTAGATCGAACCAATCAGAATCTGCATTATGAAATTGTTATTAGCAGTATGGGCTAATATTAGAAAATTACGGGTCTGTCATCACCCAAACTTTGGTGAAGTTTACCAATATTTTCTCAAAAGTTTTGACCAAAACAAGCCAAAATCTCTCAAAACAAGAAAAAAAATTGGTAACACTTTCTGCAAGTTAGCCAAAACTGGACATTTTATGTACTTGATTTTGTTATAACTTATAACATGTTCTTTTAGACTAAAGTTATATAACATGTTTTAAACTATTATTCAACACCATATATAATAAGTTGCCTTTTAGATTATGTATTATCATGTTCATGTTATGATTTCAGAAAACTGTGCTATAATACAATTATTCACCAAAACAAACATGAAAGCACATAAGGAATTTATGAAATTATGTTTGAACTTTAAACTTCTCTTTCTTATAGTTCCGTATATTTTTCAATAGTTCTTAATTTTTAAATGTTAAAACTCAAAACATCAATACTCATAGAGAGGGTCGACTAGGGGCGTTGATATTGCATTTTTAAAACTTGCCTCAGACACATCAGTTTCCCAGACGAGGAAATAAATATTATATGCCCTGCTCAAAGTGATGGTCAAATAGATTGATGTTTGATCTATCAAAAGTTTGAGAACATGTAACATGGTTCAAACCTGAACCAACCCTCTACTTTAGGGATAAGTTCCAGAAAAAACATGTGTAAGAATGAGAAACATAGTTTTAACCTCCAGGCCCTGTCGAGTAATATTTCACAAGATGAGAGTAAAGGCCAACATAGGGGACAACAGTATATGCAGCCAAACATTGGTCGTATCTAACTATGAATAAATGGTCAATACAAGGAACAAGACTCCTATATCTAACACTACATATTCATATATCTAGATCTACAAGCTAATAGCCAGCAAGTATTATAGATAAAGAATGCCAATTTGTGAAGTCTACCTGCAATTTGACTGTTGAGAAATCTGCAGGGTGGGCTTGTATAAACTTAGAAAGAACGGACCGATCTGTATTTCGAGATTGGCCACCAATAGATTCGTTACCAAACCAATCAGAGAAGTCCGGGCATATAGAAGAACCAGCATTTTGAAGAAGTGCTTTAATTTGCTACGCATGTAAAAAGATATTGTCAAGGAACACTGGAAAGTTACCTAAACTGAAGTATTAAAAAGAATGTTACACCCTCTACCAGAGAAATATTAGAAGGATACCTGTTTTTCGTCTGATCTATTAGCAGAACACACATCACGCAAGCTTGGACATAAATCAAGGCCCACTGCAGCCACAACCAAGAGTTAGTGGATATGCCATGAAAAAGAATAGTTCATCTGTTGCAGATAGAAGAGATTAAGTGAAAAGATATATGGCCATTGGGGACTAAGAAGACGAGTACCACATGCAGATTATCGTATAAACTAAAGATGGCAACCTTAATTAACCTGAAATAATTATAAAGACATGCTTCTTCAGATTTGACTAGAGAATATCATTCCTTCTCTCTAGAGAATATCATTCCTTCTCTCTCTGGCTTGATCTACGTACAAATGAATGCAATTCCCTACAGAAAATTTATCATCTTACCTCCTCTTCTAGACTATTGATTGCCAGGGGACTTGGAGGGTGCTACTCGGTTGCATGTGCTTACGGTGCATAGCCAAAAGGTAAGTCTACCTACTCATCAATCCACTATCTAGGGTTGATAAAAGATGAAAAATAAAAGATAAAAGATAAAAAGGTAAAACATAAAACGTAAAACATAAAACATAAAAAATAAAAAATAAAAGATAAAAAATAGAAATAGAAACTAGAAACTAGAAAACAGAAAATTAAAAATTAAAAATTAAAAATTAAAAATTAAAAATTAAAAATATGACGATACCCAGAAGCTAGAGTTCAATATGCTATGTTATACAAGTAAAGAATCATTAACAGCAGTCCAGAAGAAAGAACAGTTGCGTATATACAGCAACGTATGATAATCTCAATAATTTAAGTGGATTAAATCATCAAAGAAGAGTAAGATTTGAATATATAAGAGGAACTAATAAAAAAACATCTAACACAATCAACTCAGCAAGAAAGGAAACCTTCTTGCACTAATAAAAACAACTATAGACACTCCATGGTCTTGTCTCTGAAACCAGTAAATTGGCTCTAGTATGTACTATAGATCATGTACAATTCTTCTGTATGTCTAATCATAATCTCTTTTTTTAGACAATTATTTCTTCACATTTTTGTAATAAAAAAAATATGTTATACTCGCTAGGATATGCCAAGGAAAAGATAAATGTATGTATAAACCAACATATTGTCGTTAAAGGCTTACATCCATCTAATGGCGGTGGAGGAGTCTCTTTCAGAACATTTTGCATATGTCTCGAGCTCTCATGGCTAACAATACGAGCAACAAGACCTTCCAATATCTCACCCTGGACCTTTATGTGATCCTTAGATCCTGCAAATGCAATAAGTATGTTTATGTATCAGCAAACGATTTATGAACTATGTAACTTTTAAAGTCTACTCTCATAATCAGTAGTTAAAAGATATTTGGTTACTGCAGTAGTACTAAGCACCACCATGCTAAAAACAAAACAATTAGATTTCAACAACAATGATCTCAAAGGAATACAAGATATCATTACCTGGCACCGATATGTCAGCTACTTCATCAAGAGCCTTGCATACAGTTGTCGCAGTTCCCTCTTCACATAATGCATCATAAGATGCAAAGAAGGAAGTGACAGATTTTCTGCAGTTCAAATAGAGCAAGTAAGAAACCAGAATAACTCTCCCCAGATCAAACTAAAAGGTAAGAAACAGAAAGAAAGAAAGAAAAAAAAATTTAAGGGGAGATTATAGGAATGAAACTTGAGACCTGGTTAAATTCACAAACACTAACCAACTAGACCACCAACTTTTTCTAATACTGGACCACCATTCGTATGTGATATTTATATAAAACATTTATACATAATGGGATAAACTTAAGTATATAGTAGGAAACTAGGGCTAGGCCTACTATGGGTCCGCCCCCTTCCGTAGTGCGACAAATAAAACAATAAATATTTAACTTTGGCTGTGTGGAGGTCCTAAGCGTCCTAACACCAAGTAATAGAGGAAATTAAAAATTAATAATAAATATAGATATAGTTTGCGATTCCGCGATTCCTCAAATTAATACAAAGTTCAAGCATATACTGAAGAGGGCTACTTACATAATTGGATCATTTGTGTACTGTACTTTTTGGTATATGACCACTGAAGTTTTTTAAAATCAGTAACTCTTATCTATCTGCTTCCTGGAAATACAAATGACCCATCACAATGCAGAAGACATTATCCTTCTACATATACTTGTGATCAGCATTCATCACAAAACATATAGCTCTAAATCAATTCACAAAAATGTCAGTATTATTACACTTCTGAAATCCATGAACAGAAATAACATTCAGAAGGTACATACTAAATCCCATACATCACAAAATAATTTTAACATCAAATATCCATCTTTCCAATGTAACGCAAATTGGTAATTTCCCAATCCAAAATTCTATGAATCATCCAAGAATGCCTTTGAAATTTCAATTACGTAAAATAGTTTGAAGAATCAATAATTTTACCTTGTAGAGAACAACCAAACATGATTAGTTGTTAGGCGCCACTTCCTACAGAATGCAATTAAATCGGGAGTAGAGTAAAATTTTGGTTTGCCACAACCCAACTCCGTCACAGCTGTCACTACGACTGCCAAAGCAAGAGACATTATTATGGGAATATCTAACAATATAAGACAGAAAATAGATGAACGTTGGAAGAATTACAAAGTGCTTTACTGAGCAAGGAAGCTCCTCATACCATAATCATCGATGGGTCGTTGTCCGTGGTCTCCTAGAACAGCAGTGACCAATTCCATTGATATACACATATGGTTTTCCTACACATAAATCATGGACAAATTAAGCTGCTAAATAGAGTGAATAAATTTCAAGCAGACTAGAGAACACAACTTAATGAAATTAAAAACAATAGAGAAGTAGCCAACTCATGCCAAATTCTTTTGCATATGTACTTCTATCAAATGCTATCATGTAGTAATGCAATATAACTTCAACCATTAAATATTTTAGAGATTTTCTATACAGTATAAACTTATGGGAATGTTACTCTTTTTAACTGTTTGGCTTAATATGTCATATTGTATTATCTTATCTCTTCATCAACCTGACAACTGTTATAGGTTGTATGGCATGACCCCCTCATACTGGAACCAACATAAATGGTTTGTGTCAGGAGCCGGTCATTAAAAGTTTATCAATTCTTGTAGGGAGGTTTCTTATACTGCCCCATTCCAATTAACAAAGAGGAGGATCTATACAGCCTAACCTTCAAGACGATCTAACTCATAGATTGCAGAGTTGTCTACATAAAAATCAGATAGACCCTGGATAGAAATTAAGGAGAATAAACTTTTCATGTGGATAACATGCACTGCTTTATTAAAGCACGCTAAATAAAAGAGCAAAAGTAACATAATATCTTAATATGTTTGAGCTCATGTAGCATGCTATTCAAAACTAAACTAAACACCAAGACACTTTCTAAGGTAAGCTTATCTATTGAGCAAATTTTGACTATCATCCAAGCCTTTAAATCACTAGGTTTACGTTGTTTATAAAATTGTTTTATGGGTGTTATCAAATCCATTCATAATGGTGACAGATGTGTACAAGATATCTCTCTCATAAATCTATTATTTATATGTGATTGAAATTAAATCCACATTCTCTCTTTTCTAAAAGAAGATGGAAAGAGTATGTGCATTTACAAGCCAACAAAGAGAACCTTTAAGGAGAGCCAAGTAACAATGGATTTGGATCACTTCCGACAATAGAATTTTTCACATAAACTTGACATCTTACCTAATAAATGCATATAATCAAGTAATTCACGAAATAGTGTATACCATTTTGTTTCTTGTTAAGTGCATACATTTTGGTGACTTCTTTCAGAAAAATTAAAAAAAATCTGTGTCTATGAGATGAACAGATAAAAGATTAGAGAACTAATTTAGCATTCAATCTCTATGTGCTTGGATTGGGTTGGGTAGGATATACTTGGATATACTGGGAGGGGGAATTTGGTTTAGTGCACCAGGTAGAGGGTCTCCTTTGACATATATCAGTAATGATGCCAAGCCACATCACATACGCATGCCAAGCCACATCACATACGCGTGCAAATTAATATGCTACTAGCAGAGTTTGCAAGCAGATATAATTGAGATGCTAACTATACCAATATGTGATGGCATACCCACAACAAATCGAACTTCCTACTATTGTACAACACCAACTTTAGTAGCTATTGGCACTTGACCATAGGTTCCTGGATATATTTTGGAGACCATTCTGATAAAAGATTCAACAAACATGAAGACGATATCAGCAGTTGACAAAAACAATGTATACTACCTCAAGAAAAGCATTGAACTCTGCTTGCATTCTCCTTGCTTCAATACCCCATGCCTCCTGAAACATACGACCCAGAACAAAAACACCAACTGCAGTATAACTATACACAAGCATTGAGTTTTTCAGTATGGATATCATAGAATTGAAAACATCACTTGCTGCAACAGCTATGGACCAGATACGAAAATTCTCACATGTTACCAAAGCTATTTTTTGCATATGCTCCACCCATATGCCCAGCATACATAAAAAGCGATCCTGAGTGCTTGAGAGAAACCTGCAACAATTAGATGATCTGTTACTGTAAACATGCTCCTCCCCCCTTCTTAAAATCATTCATTATATGAGGTGATCATCTAATTCTATCAATGGTTTCGACAGAATGGATTTACATTGTTAATCAACTTCAAGTAATTAGGTTGTAATCATCAAAATAAAATGGAAAAAATTGTTAACTTGTATGATTTCAGTGCCATTGTAGGATATATTTATTTTTGTTTCTTAGCATTGAGTGTATTATCTAAGGATATGTATGAAGTAGATATTAGTTAAACTTACCTCTAATGTAGCCTGACCATGAGAGACCATCTCTATCATCCTTGTCCTAATCTGCACATAGTAAGCATAAACAACTCGTCACATACAAGTAGGGGCAAGGATATACACACACATAGACCACCTCTATCATCCTTGTCCTAATCTGCACATAGTAAGCATAAACAACTGGTCACATATAAGTAGGGGCAAGGATATATGTGTGTGTGTCTATATATATATTCCACAACTTAGATGATAGATTTGTAACTACAGCTATTTGTAGAATGATTAGTACAAATTTTCTCTTGTAACCATAACTTCATGTATTCGGATATAAAAGATTCTCATCCTTCCAAATGAAGCTTGCCAACAAACAAAGTATAATAATGGGCATTTTGGAAGCTCCGGTATTCCAAAAATGGTGTCATATCGAACGAAGTCACTCCAAAATTGGTGTCATCATAGCAAGTCCATGTTGGATGCGTATTAGACATCAGAAACACTACAAAATGCACTAGGATACGCCAAAATCAGTCTCATTGTGATATCCACGCAACGTAGGGTAGCAACATTGAACATGCTACCGCACAAAGTCTACATTCTACGAGTTCAAGATAAAAGCAAAAGGACCCAAGCAAGGACAGAACCATGACTATATCATGGGAATGGGAGCAAAACTCAAAATTACCTAGTTACTTTAGTACCTCGAGTATTTCTCCCCGCGGACCAAAACATAAAGTTACCTAATTATCTAGTAATCTAGACATTCTTCCCGCAATCGTCTATAGCGGCAATAACAACTACGGCCTCCGATATCTTCAAGGTCTAGCTACATAGACTCTTTTGTTCCATTCACCTTAGTAAGTTCAATTTCCGACGACTCCATTAGCAGCTAACAGTAGCAATATCCATCAAAACAATCCATATCATTTCATAAAAATTCTACTAAATTTGCATTATACCTCTTGGTCAGACTTCTCGTTCTCGAACTTGGGGTAGAACGTAGCTCGTATCTGCGCCCGGGAGAAGGTGTTGTTGTCCACGACGAAGTCCGCCCCTAGGTTCCCCTTGAACAGCTTCGCCAACCCGCCCGCGGCGCCGGCCGACTCCTCCGCAGGAGCAGCCGCCGCCGCCCTCTCCGGCGCCTTCGCAGCGGCGGTCCCGGCCGCCGCGGCGGCGGTCGAGTAATTCTTAGGCCGCCATACTTCTACCGCCTGGCCCTTCGGCGCGATTCCTAGCCTGCTGAAATTGTCGGCGAGAGACGACGACGATGACGTTGGTGTCGGTGTCGGCATTGATTGTGATGGGAGTTCGGTGGCGGCGGTTTTCGGCTTCTCCTTCCATTGCTGTTTTCTCTGAAGGAAAAAAGAAGTCGAGAAGTGATGATCGAAGAGAGAGTAAAGTAGGAGGAGGGAGTGGAGTTACTTACTCTAGGCATGGCGAGGAGAGAGGAGAATGAGGAAGTGGGGAAGTAGGGTTTGAGTGCGACGGAGAAGAGGAGGCGCCGGGTAGAAGAAGACGCCAGCATTCACGAAGTTGTTGAGAATTAGCGTGTGTTTGGTTATAACCGTATTTGGAGGTAGGATTTCAATTTTTATGGATTTAGATACAAATCCATAAAATTTTGGTTGGAGATGGATTTGGATATATAAAGTATGACAAAATTTAAAACTTGGATTTGGTTAAATTTTGGAGGAAAAAAATAATTAATTTTTAATAATTTCGTTAAAATATTTATTATTTAATAATTTTGTTAAAAATTAGTTAATCTTTAATAATTTTGTTAAAAAAATTTATTCTTTAATAATTTCGTTAAAAAAAGTTAATTAATAAAAAACTAACTATTTTATTAGTATTATTAATTAATAAAAAAATAGTATTATTAATTAAAAAAATTAGTTAATTTCGTTACAATTATAATTAATAATTTATTAGTATTATTATAATGTTAATTAATAATTGTTATATTAAACAGTTATATATATATATATATATATATATATATATATATATATATATATATATATATATATATATATATATATATATATATATATATATAGATAGAATATCTCAAACCATAGAAAAATCACTTAAAAGTTTTCAAGAATGCGGAACAGAAGAATTTAAAATATTAAAAAGACGAGTAGAAAACCTAGAAAATGAATTAAGACTAGTAAATAACAAAATAGAAATAATAGAACAACAAAAGGTAAATAGTAAAGAAAAACAAATACAGATTACACAAACTCAAAATTGTGTCCAAATATGTAATTCTGAAAATTTAAAAATATTAAAAGTTAAATGTCTAGTAAGAATAAAAGATTATCAGATAAGATGCCTAGGATTAGTAGACACTGGATGTAGCAATTGAATTATAAACGAAGACATAATTCCACAAAGATATATTGTTAAAGCCTCTAAACCCGATAGTGCTCAACAAATGGATGGTGGGCTACATTTGTATGATAGCCTATTAATCCCATGAAGTAAAATCAGTTTTGAGACTAATTGTGGACAAAGTATTGAATACTCTCTTCCTGCTGATAGTACTTGGGTAAGACCACTAAAGCTTAGGATAGACCTTGTTTTAGGATTAAGTTTCTTATTAAAAGATAATGGAAGTATACTAATAAACAAAGATTATTTACAACTACAAAAATATACCTTGTTACCCCAGTTTTCCTAAATGACGACTATGACAAAACTAATAAAAGAACCTAAAATAGAAGAATGCAAGTGTAAAAGAGAAAGAGAATGTAGAAGAAGAAATAGAATATAACAACTATGAAATAAGTTCAGAATTTTTACATCTTGAAAAATTTTATTATACATTAGTAAGTGAGCAAGATATTGAACAATTAATGCATAAGTTAGAAATAACAGGAGAAAATATATTAAAATACTGGGAAAAAGACAAAATACTTTGTAAACTAGATATAATAAATCCTAATTATAAAATTAGAACAGTAAAAATTAATGCTACAAATCAAGACGAAGACGATTTTAGAGAACATATTAAAGAATTATTAAAATTAGGGATAATTAGAAAATCTGAGAGTCCTCACAGATTTGCAGCTTTTATTGTAAGAAATCATAGTGAAATAGTACGAGAAAAAAGTAGAATGGTAATAAATTATAAAAGACTTAATGACAACACTAGAGATAACGAGTATACCATACCCGATAAAACTCAGCTAATTAATAAAATACAAAACTGCAAAATGTTTAGTAAATTTGATCTAAAATCGGGATTTTGGCAAATAAGAATGCATCCAGAAAGCGTAGAATGGACCGTCTTTACTTGTCCAGAAGGACATTTTGAATGGCTTGTAATGCCTTTTGGTTTAAAAACTGCACCTCCTATTTTTCAAAGAAAGGTGGATGATATTTTTCTAAAACATAAAATTTTTGTAATTGCTTACATAGATGATATTTTAGTTTTCAGCAAAAACAGACAATAACATAGAGGACATCTAAAAATCATCATTTCGGAATTTATAAATCACGGACTAATAATTAGTAAAAAGAAAATTCATCTATTTAAACCTCAGATAGAATTTTTGGGAGTTATTATTGGAGAAGGGAAAATTAGGCTTCAACCTCATATAGCTCAAAAGGTCCTTGAGTTTCCACACAAGTTAGAAAATCTAAAAGAAATACAACAGTTTCTTGGCCTAGTAAACTATGCTAGATCATTTATTAAGGACTTAGGAAAAATTACTGGTCCTTTATATGCTAAAACTTCTCAAATTGGACAGAAACATTTTAATCATGAAGACATTAAGATAGTGAGAGAAATAAAAGAATTTATCAAAAAGTTACCCGAGCTACAACTACCCCTTGATACAGATTACTTAATTATAGAAACAGATGGAAGTAATCTTGGTTGGGGAGTTGTTCTCTTGGCTAAACCAAATAAATATTCAGATAAAAATACAGAAAAAATATGCAGATATGCTAGTGGAAGATATAAAGAAAAAGAAAATGTTATCAGCATAGACGCTGAACTATTAGCAATCTCTTATGCTTTAGACAACATTGAGTTATTTATAATATCAAAAAAATAAATCACCATTAGAACAGATTGCAAGGCAATAGTTGCTTTTCACAATAAGATGAATTTAGACAGTAAAAGATCGACGAGAAGACGTTGGCTTAATTTCACCGATCGTTGTCTTTATACTGGTTTACAGATCTCTTTTGAACACATTAAAGGAATTAATAACATAGCAGCAGACATCCTTAGTCGTCTCATTTATCGGAGTTCTCGAGGAAGCGAAGTGGGCATAGAAAGCATCAAACCCAAAGCACTAAAAATACAAAAAAATTAAATGACTTTTAACAAAATCTATTACAAATATGCTTTATCTAATAAAGATTTTTTTCATGTTATAGATGGACAAGCCTCCTGATCAAAGAATACTCCAATACTATGGTAGTAATCATAATAATTCTAGTCAGAATCAGGTAGCACAGACTTCTTACTTTCAAGAAATACTAAGATTTGGTAGCATTGAATTACTAGTTTTTCCAAATAGCAATATCTCTTTTAGGACTCAGACACATATATCTCTTACAAAAGAGAAGAAATGCTTGGTAGATAACTTGTGGATTTCGTTTCATAAAAAGGACCAAAGATATTTTCTAGCAAGCATGAATGCATTGTCCGAATTATTTAGCCAGACAAAGACCAACTTTAAATTTTATGTAGAATTTAGAGAAAAGGTTCCAGGAGTATATCATACCTGGATAGAGGTACTTGAAAATATAAAAGAGTTTACTAGTCCACTATATAAAGGTTTTTATTATTTATCAGAAGCATTAGATTTAGCAAGACAACATCTTGGAACAAATTATTTTGTTTCTCCATATCTGAGAAGTATACAAGACAAGTCTCTTGAATTTTCTATTATTCATGATACTAATGAGAAGATTTTGTTTTGTGATCATTGCGAGATACTCTCTAAAACTGTTAAGAGGTTAAATGAAAATATATAAGTTCTAGTCAGAGAGAAGCAGCAGCTGATTCAAAAAGTAGCAGACCTAGAAAGAAAAGAATTTCAAAATAAATTTGCACTAAAGCAGACCTACCGTTTGGTCTTTAATAAAAAGGATGAGATGGATTTGCATTCTCCTCTGAATGTAATAAGAGATTCTATTGGGTCTATTATTCCAGCAGCTAGTATGGTTCAAACGACAACCGGTAAAGACATATCAAGTCCGTTGATGGCTGTGACTTTGCCTAAAAGCCAAGTTGCAGATTCTGCTGGATCCACAATCCCAGCAGCTAGTCCGGTTCAAACGGTAGCCGGTAAAGACACATCAAATCCGTTGATGGCTACGGCTTTGCCCAAAAGCCGAGACAAGCAGGTTATGACCAATGAAGACAATAATCAAGAGATTCGTCAGAAATTTTTAGAACATAAAGAATCTCATGAAAAAGATATTGACAGACTTCAGAAGATTTTAGATGGAGTCCAAGGAAGACATAAATTAGACGACAAAGCTCCTGCCAAAGTAAAAATTGCTAGAAAAAAAAAAGATAAAGTCAAAGAATATGATGGAAGAAGTATCCAGAGCAATCAAGAGCGGAATGAAAGAATTTTTTATGGAAGAAGATAAGAAGAAAGCCAGGCCGACTCTCCCAGTAAAAGATATCACTGTTTCTGGAGAAGACTCTAGCCCCACTGCTGAAATGACCCCTGATAGTGATATGTCACCCATGTCATTTGACAGTATAGCAGAACACAGCTTAGACACTATTTGTTGACTGCTTTAATCATCTCATCTCCTTTATCTTTTAGTGTTCTCCAGACCGAAAAATCTTTCATGGACAGATTTTCTCTATTCACTCTCCTGATTCTTGACTCATCTCTTTCTTCTTTATGAAGCTTGGTGACTCACCTTTTTACTGTCTTTTCTTTAATTTATGTTCGTCCACCTGTTTGTTTTATGCAATGACTATTTTGCCCTCACATGATTGAAATTTGATGGGCATTTGTTGTCTTTCTGCTGCCCAAAAAAAATCCTATAAATGGGGGTCTTCTTGCTTGCTTATGGACAGAACTCTAGAACCACCTTCACGAACCTCCTAGCAAATATTCCCGACGATCAAGTTCTCTTACTGTCTTGTATAAATCTGCCTACCAGCTTAATTACTATCTGTAAGTTTTTATCTTTTGCTTGTAATTAAAAGGGATTCCCGAAAGGGAAATTTCCTAGTCATGTATTATCTGTTTTTCTCCACTATGTAAATTAAAAGTTTGTATTAAGTTTGTATGAATCTTCATATTGTTATAAAGTTTGTATGAATCTTCATATCGTTACCCATCTTCAATTTGCTGCATGATATAATAGCATAGTCTGGTATTTATTTATTTAATTTACGAGTGACTCTGAAGGAATTTCGACCTATTAAGTGGTCTAGTTTGTCCATGAGTGGAAAGTAAGTCTCGTCTGAAAAGAAGAGAGTACTAGGCTAAATTTATCATGTCTTCAATGGCTGGGTAAAAAAGAGAGTATTTTTGGGGAAAAAACATTAATACATTGAAACTACTAGGGGAGAGTACTGAGTAGGACTTACAAAATCAAAGAATTTCACCAATTGAAAAAATTATCCTATTAGCTTCTCTTTGCTTGCCTATCTGGTTTGGTTCAGTCATTGATTACGTTAAGAAATTGGAAGATTTACTCATCCTGTTAGAAAAGTTTTTTAGAAAATTATTAATATTTTCCAATCCTTCATGACTTGTTATTTATAATTGTATTTATCCATGCAAAAAATATCTATGTTGTAAGAATTGGAAAAGTAATAATAACTTTAAAAAAATAGAGGTAGTAGAGTTTTGAGAATTTTTGAGTTGACCCCTCCCCCCACCACTTATTTTACCATAATTTAAGGTGCACTTTAATGAATTACCATAATGCATGAAATTCTCAACTTTTAATAAAAACCGTCATGCCATGTCACGACCCGCACCCGCTATAAGGGCACGTGTGCGTAACAACGTCCAACCCACACCGTAAAAACGGCGTGGAACGCTATAGGTTTACTACTCTAAAAACAGTTTATATAATATCAAAAAACCTGTCGAGAATATGGTCAACTCCGAACGGAGGACAAGCAATGATAATATATAGGTACTCAATCACATCTCTAAGATGATAAACTAAATACTGAAAGATAAAGACAACACGACAATAAAATATAACATGTCAAGTCCAAACGTAAAGAATATACAAGTCCAAGTCCAAAGTCTCTATACAAGCCAAAATAATAACAGTCCCAAGAGTAACTGGAGACAAGGTCCAGTACAAAAACATACTCTATCTATAGGATATGCGGTATCTCGCCCTGCGGTACTGCACCCTGCGGATCTAGGGTATCTGCCTCTAAACCTACTACGTCCGGTGGGTCGTAGTAAGTGCAGTAATAGTCCTCCTCTGCATCTGTAATATTTTCAACATATCCGGTCAGGATGGAACGAGTACATAAATCTCATAACAGATCTCAAGATAGAATAAAAGCTATAAGACTGTAAATAGAGCATATACAATAAAATCATGGAGTGTACATGTATGTATCATGGCATGGTAAGCTGTAGAGCTAGAGCTAGAACAAGAAAGTAGAACTGAGCATGGTATGTACACAAATCATGGTAAGCCATCTGTCTAATGTGTGTGAGTAGTAGTTTCAACTTGTGATCGGCTTGGGTACCTGTAAGTAACTGGCTTGGCTAGTCATAAGTGCGGTATATGACTAACATTGTTCAAGAATACAAGATGGATTTGATCACAGGCATACGCTACTACTCCCCCACCCCCAACTGGTAGAATGGATCCAAATAGGACACATCACTGCACGGGATTCTATGAGAAGGGAGCAAATCTTCTCTAGAATCGGTGACCATATATTGTGCAAGAGCTACAAGGGAGCTTGCACAATACATCCTAAGCTAACAAGGAGTAACACCTCTCCTCGAGATCCAGTAATACCAATCTGTGAGAACCATGTGTCAGGAACAAGTATATCTACACTAAGTACATGAATCATTTATCATAAATTGGGAAAAAATTATCAGAGAATGTACTCGCCTGTGATATGATATAATATGTCAACTGGATCCAATGCAGCGCCTCGAGGACCTATAGATAACAAGACGTATCAATACTTTGTTTAGGAAGTAAAGCCAAATCAATTTAAATCCTATTAAGTTATTCTAGGTTAAGACATGTCAAACTAGATTGTACAGGGTCAACCTAAGTCATATTAGGCCTAACCAGGTCAAACTGGGTCAATGCAAGTCAAACGGAATTAAACTAGGTCGATTTAAGTAAACAGTTGACTTACAGTTGACTTTTGGTCAATTGTCAACTCTGGTCAACCCTAGGTCAACTCTAGGTCAACTTTAGGTCAATGGTGACTAACAGTTGACTTTCGGTTAACTGCTCAACTCTAATGGAATTTGGGACTAAATTGGATAAAGTGTTGACCCATGGTTGACTTTTGGTTTAAAAAGTCAATCGTGGTCAACCAAGGTCAAGACTTGGTCAAGGCAACTATTTTTAACCATTACCAACCCTTACAACTCATATCCAAGTCCATCTTGAACTCCGAAACCCATATCTTGGTCGTAGGCCAATATCTTAAATTTACCCTTTACAAAGGTAAATTCCTAACCTAGCCCAACACCAAGCTAGCCTACCTACGCTTGGTATTTTGACCCGTGCTTCCTAGGGAAGTAGGATACTAGCCTATACTATCGTTACCTACCAAGCTTCCTAGGTAGAGTGGACATCCAGTCCATCTTACGGCCTATTGCCGATTATCTTGAATATCTCAAGATACAAAATGGTACGGTGCGATACCATCGTCCTACTCCCACACAAAACTTCGATTTCAACTCGGGAGCCTACCCACAAAATCTAATTCACAATATCAAAGTCTCCTCCAAGTTTCAACGCGTTCCGACACTCGGAGCTCAATTTTACCCTTTCACCAATTCCGATTCACTCACAACCCTCTCTAATTTGATTTCCTATATTCCTACACTACTACTCTTCTTTCCCTTCTCCTTCTCCTTATTCTTTTCATTCTTCCTATTCTTTTCCTTCTTCTCATTCTTTTCCTTCTTCCTATTCTTTTCCTTCTTCTTATTCTTCTTCTTATTCTCCTTCTTATTCTTCTTCTCATTCTCCTTCCTATTTTTCTTCTCATTCTTCTTCTTATTCTACTGCTGCTCCTGCTCTTGCTAGCTGCTGCTGCTGCTAATGCTAAATGTTGCTGCTGCTGCCCTGCTAACTGCTGCTGCTGCTGCTGGGCTTATGCTGCTGCTGCTGTGCAGTTAGGGGGGGCAGCAGATCATATCCCCCCCCCAACAGCAGCTGCTGCTGTAGGAGCGTAAAAAGTGCTCCATAAACTGAGTCAAAGAGATGGAGCATTTCACTCTAAAATGATCTGTTTTACGCCAAGGATGGATCAACCATTTTATGCCAGGGACATGCTAACAACTTTACGCCAAAGACAAAGCTGTCAAATCATGCAATTAATGCAGAGTCTGCCATAAAGATTTACTGATGGCGTATAACACAGGATTCGAAGGGATTTGTTTTACACAGAAACCCATATTGTCGTTTAGTATGTGGATCAAGCTACTTTACGCTCACAAGATGGCTTCTTTTACGCATGAATACTATATGAGCTTTTACGCTCAAAGTTGACGTGTGCGTAAAGTCTATTTGGGCTACTTTTACGCTCAAGGTTGTTTTATCAACCACTTTACGCGAGAAGTCTATTTCAGGGCCATTTTACGCCTAGTTCACTACTTTACGTCCAGAGTATATTGGGGTTGTTTTTACGTCCTACCCTTCCTGACCACTCTGGAACGTGGTTTGCCTACATGGCCTTCATACCACACATCTCGAAGAACGTGTGTAAGTGCATCCTAATTTTTGGGACACGTATCAACGTGAGTAGAGGACAGTTTCGATTATGGGTGGCAGTTACTAGCGTAAAGCCAGGACTATTGCTGAGTTTTACGCACAAAATGCCAAGTTTATAAATAGACTTATTTTTTATATATAAGACACACAGACAAGGAGAGACAGGAAGAATACAGAAAGTTCAGAGCTCAGAGACTTTGAATTTCTAGGAGCATTCTTCTTCAACTTTTCTTCAAGAACAGAGTGAAGCAAAGCAGGAAAGCATTCGGCCTCGCCATTAGTGTCCAAGTGCATCGATACCTTTCTGGTGACTTAGTTCTTCCAACTGTTCATCTTCCAGCAGTGATCTTCATCATCATTGTATGGTCCAAGGAACAAAGTGATCATTTACAAGATCAGACTTCTATAGCAATACTTTCCCAGAATCAAATTTGTACTTTCTGTACTTTTTCTCGTTTTCTTTCAAACGCCAATTTTAGGCATTTTGTTAAGTGAAACAGCTGCTACTACTTCTTATTCTCTTCATGTAACACCCACTTTTCTAAATTAGGGTAAATTTGAAATTTTTGTAATTCAAATCATTAAAATAATTGATTTTAGTCATGATATGATTTTTGGTGATTTTTAGTTATTTTAAAACCATTTAATTGAGTGAAATATGAAATTGGTGTTTTGCTAGTGTAACCCTAGTCATACATGACCTAGAAGACTAATCATGACCAATGAGACCTAATCATGTGTTTAGGATTTCAAATCTCTACTTTTAAGCCTAGGGGTATTTTGGTCATTTTGACACTTTTGTGATTTTGTGAATTATATTAATTAAATATGTGTAAGTTAAGTTATTTGAGGTTGACCTAGAAGTTAGCCTAACCTAGATTGTTAATCATGACCCTAGAGACTAAGTAAGAGGGTTCATTAAAGTAATGACATTAGTGAAATATCTAGATATTTGTGGAAAGATATTTTAGACTAAAGGTTAAAGGGGCTACTTTAATTGTGAGCCCTTGGATTAGCTAGAAATTGTTGGAGGAACCTTAGCCCCTCATCCTAAACCCTAACCCTAACTTATTGGCAGCCAACACACATCTCCACCCCCTATAAATGCATCCCATTAATCATTTGCATCATTTTTAATTCATTTTATTTGCCTCTTTTGTGTTCTTCCCTAAACTCCTCCCCAAAGACTCAAATTAACTCCAAATTAAGCCTAGTTTCTTGCATTGGGATCTCCTACCATTGAAGGTGCTAAGGGGAGCTAGCTAGCAAGGTTGCACAAGCTATTGGCATCATCATTTGAAGAAAACACCCCCCCCCCCCCCCCCTATTCTAGGTTTTCATTGAGTTTTCACTCAATAGGTAAATGCCCTCATACATAGTTAAATTTCTGTTTTCTCTTCATGAATTCATGCATCTAGGTACCAGGGACCTATAGGCTGAGTTTGGTAGAAATTGGATTGGGTTTGGTGTCCGTATCGGACACGTATCTAGGTTTTAATATAGGTGTTTGATGAATTGCCTCTACCAATTAAATGTTAATAATTTTGAAAACTAATTACACAAATTTCTAGCCCTATAGATGTAGATCACAGAACACCATCACTGAGCACGAGACCGTGTCGTGTTCGTGTGCAAATTGGACACGAACACGCTGTACACAGCACTGTGCACTGTCCTGCTACCTCGTGTCCAGTTCTCACTGGACACGACACGAGACCCGACCAAATTTGGTCAGCACCGAGGGGCAATCACTGACATCCTACCCACAAAGTTTCACGAGATGAGATCGAGTATCAAGAGAGTTCTCGATCTCGCACGGGTCACGCACACACTGTGTACGCACGATTTTTACTCACTGATACGGGCTTCGTGTCGCCCCTGGACACGTCGTGGTGACGTGTCAGGGTGTCGAACGTGTAGCCCTATACTTGGGTTACATGTGGACACGAACACGTGGCTCCATGTGAGCTGTGTCGTGTCCACGAAGCATCGACATGGCCGCACGACACCACTGTTTCACTGTTTTTTTTCTGATACTTAATTCTTGGTCTGTTGGACACTTGTGTCTGTTTGATGGACACGGGGACATCTCTCACATGTACACAATCATGCCCACACACCTGAAACACAACTGCACACATTAAATAGGGTGTTCATGTAAGTTGGGTTCGATTTGAACTGACAGGTAAATGGAAAGATAACTGAGATGTTGTTCTCTGGTTTTAAATGTTAAATTGAATTCACTATTTACTGTGATGTTGTTTGAACCTGAGAAATGATGAACAGTTAGTGATTATCTATGGGTTCTTAAGTTATAAACCTGTGAATTTGGTGTTAGGCTTATTGGATTACGAATTGGTGAATGGGGAGTTCATGTTTTCAGGAATGATAACTGAGATTAGAAAAATCTGATTTTGTTTTAAAGCAACTTATGTACTGTGATAGAGAATCTGAGAATTTCCCCATGTTCAAAAAAACCTGAACTCTTCATTCTTTTTTTAATCTGAAATTGATGTTTAATCTACATGTTTAATTTCAGGGCATGTGTAATAGCTAATGATAGTTTGGTTTTTACATGATAGATTAGGATATGTTATCAAGTGATGGATTTTCATATGTGGTTGGGCTGTTCAATTGCAAACCTGAGATTCAATGTCCTAAAATATTAAATGACATGCTCATGTGATTGTTGGATTGATTGCTGATTTTAATATCTTGAGAATTGCATTCCAATGTATAGAACCTGAGTTTCCTCAGGCAAATCTGAGAATTTCCTATGTGCAAACCTGGGTTTGATTGTTATGATAAACCTGAAATATGGGATATATATGTTTCCAGTTTCAAATGTAAACTGAACTGAGAAATCTGAGAATACCAATGTTTTAATAACCCTCAAATCTGAGATTTAACTGAGAAATTAGGTTGGGTGGTTGATATGATTTCATTTCTATGTATATAAACAACATGATAGGTTCATATATGAGATGTGATAACATGTAAAACTGTGAATAACTGAACTGAGATTTCAATAAATCTGAGAATATTGATAATGTTGAGCTCTTGTATATAGAAAATTGGGTTTTGTTATGAGACTTGTGTAATGATTAACTGAGTTCACACTTTGAAACTGAGTTACAATGATACACACACACACAAGCCTCATATGTTCACACACAACACCCTACCAATTACCTGTCACACACACACAAGCCTCACACACAATGACACTATGTGCACATTGCCTAGTATTGGATGCCTAAATGTATATACAACTTGTGTGTGATACCCTGACATTGTCTGTATTGGTGTGCTTAGGTTTAGTAGGCTTGGTTAGGCCAAGATTGATTAGAATGACTTGTTAGTCTAGTTTTAAACTTAGAATGGTTTAGTTGACCTAGTTGGACTAGTATAGTTGACCAAGAGTTGACTTAAACCTAGATTTGACTAACCTTGACTTGTTTGACCTAGTGTGACTTGGTTTGACTTCCTGTGACCTAATACGACTTAAGTTAACCTAGTTTGACTGTTAGAATTGACCAAGAGTTGACTTTGGCCTAGTTTGACCTAGATTCATGTAGAATGCATTGTAGTGCTTTATATTACTATTCTGGACATGTTGTGACCCATACTGCTCTATTTTTAGGACCTTGTACCTCAGTTTCAGACATATATTCTCAGCAGATATTCAGGGTATCAGGCGAGTACATTCTCTGATCGTTTCATACTTGTCACGATTTATATTCTCGCTTTAGATTACTTTTACTTAATGCTGTCACTTTATCATCACGGATTGGTACTATATGGATCTCTTCTTGGGATGTTATCCTCCTTTGCGGGCGCATCGGATACTTTATGACATGTGTTTCATGTACATCATGTATTCCTTGTTTCTGCGTTATTCATGTACACTCATGTTCTTTCATGTTCTTTTATGTACGATTATGTACTTTCATGTTCTTTCATGTACGCTCATGTTTCCTCATGTGTTTCCTGTGTAACCAAAACATCATGTACGTAACGTAACTAGACTGGATCCTTGTGTATTGATTGTGGGTAGGGGTGAGTATAAATGGACATGTGATTTACCATCATGTACACTCTGTTACTTTTCATGTATTATCATGTACAACCTAAGCCAATTACATGCCATCTCGTACTCTAAATCACTAGTCACTTACAGTTCTTACTTATCATATATATATTTTCAGTTATCAAATATCTCTCCTGTTTTCATGTATATCTCCTTACAGCGTTTCATGTATCTTACTCTATTGCCTGCTTTATATTTCCTGCCTTGATATGAACTGCATGAGATGTATTGTGCTCGCTCCTGTCCTGACTGGACCTGTTGAAAATATTACAGAGGATGAGGATGAGGCCCTTTTTACCACCTATTATGGAGCAGGCTTAGACGACACCTGTGACCTGGTTCCTCAGGAAGACCCAGCTGCAGTTCAGGACGTTACTCCCATAGTCTAGGCTAGACAGCTAGGCTTTATCTTTATTTTCAGCATTTGTTTTGACTTTCAGTTGTTGTTATGAGATGTTGTATATATTCTTCGTACTCTGTAGTTGAGACCTTGTATTCAGGATGTTTGCTGAGTTGTTATCTTAGACTCTTCTGGTTATCTGTACTTCATTTCGTGTTCTATATCATATCGTGCTTCTTCTTCCTTAGTTGTGATTGAGGTTACATTCTGCTATGACACCCCCATTCGGGGAGTATAAACTGCTTAGCTTATATTGTTAGATGTTGTGACCTAGGACAGCGTTCTACCGCCGACACTGCGGCGTAGGCTGGACGTACCCACTTCTCGTGCCCTTACTCTAGGGTGCGGGTCGTGACACTTCATTCCTCCCCCTATATATATATATATATATATATATATATATATATATATATATATATATATATATATATATATATATATATATATATATATAATCATCATCTAGCTATCTATCTATATATATAGAGAGAGAGACTCTCAAACACACAAACATATCTACATATATATATATAGACACTCACACACACACTCCTACCTATATATATAAATACATACACACACATATCTATTTATATAAATACATACACACACACACATGTAAATATATATAGACACACACACACACTAAAACACACACTCTCACACACTCTTAAACACACACTCTCACACACACTCTCACACACTCTCTCACACATTCACATGAAACCACCACCACCATCACTCTCCTCTACACACACACACACACACACAAATATATATATATATATATATATATATATATATATATATATATATATATATATATATATATATATATATATATATATATATTCCTCTCTAAAAGGAAAACCTCTAATAAAATCCCTAAACTAGTTTTTTAGGAAAACCTATAAAAGTTATGGTCAAAATATGGAGAATGATCTCCTCTACATTTATTGTGAAGGAATAAATGATAAAGAGAATTTATGGGGGTTAAATGAACATACCTAAATGGTTGATCTCTTGGAGAAGAAGAACACAAAAAGAATGAAATGAAGAGAGACAGTTTACTTTGGAGTGAAGTAAAGAGGAGGGGGAGTTGGCCTATACATGGTCGGCCAAAGGGGGGGTCTTAATGGGTTTGGGTGGAGACCCATTAGGCCCCCAAACCCTTTAGAGTTAGTTTGGGTTGGTTTGGATTTGGTTTGGCTCGATTTGTTTTGGTTCAATTTCTAAATGACTAATTAAGCCTCTAAAATGACTAGTTAAGCCATAGAAGTATTGGTTTATGGTTTCTAGCCTAGTTAGGATGGCACGTGGGCCAAGTCCAGCTAGTATGTGGGTCCCACTAGTGTCCAGGCTATCCGGGTCTCCAACTTAAGTCCAAATTGGATAAAATTCAAACTAAATCAAACAAATCCCTAAAAATCCTATAAAATCAAATAAAATTCCCAAAAATTATAAAACTTGGAAAATGACAAAAATACCCCTAATTTGAAAACTGGAGGTGACAAATCTACCCTCCTTAAAAAAAATTTGTCCTCAAAATTGAATGAGAACTAACACAATAACATGAATAGAACAAGAAAGAATTTTACCTCAAGGCTCGAAGAGATATGGGAATCGCTCCCACTTGTCGTCCTCTCTCTCCCAGGTAGACTCACCTCGAGAGTGGTGCCTCCATGCAACGCGAACCAAGGGAATGTCCTGGTTCCGGAGCACCTTCTCTCTTCGTGTCACGACCCGCACCTAATAATTGGGCATGAATCATATACACGCCCAGCCTACGCCGCAGAGTCGGCGGTAGAACGCTATACAATATGATGAACAACCACGAAGTAAAATAATTCACAAGGAGAATATAAGACTAAATCTCAACTCAGCTGTCATGAATAAAAAAATAGAATCGTCTAATAATGAAAAAGAGTCTAACTCAAAGTAATCTCAACTACATGTCTCATCTCAGCTCATAATCAAATACAAGGTCTCAGTACTAACAAATATCTAAGATAGAGCAGCGGGGTCAGCTGCTGCATAATCCTCCTGATAAACAAGGTCCGTCTCTAAGGCATCTCCCACATACGGGCCATACTCCTCTGGACACACGATCTCATCGCCATCACCTAAAATTTGTTTGGTTACCCAGTCAGGATGGAACGAGTACAATTCACTGAGTGCAGTTCCAAATATATGAAGATGACTATACAACAGGGGTTAGCTTTTAGACATATAAAAATAAATGAAAGAAACATAAACGAACTAAATATCAAACAGTAAATGAAATCACAAGGAAAAAAATACTCACCGACAGACTGACTGGAAAATACCTTTGATATGTGATCGGTCTTGGGACAATTATGCGACACTGTCTACACTGTCTAAAGCTGCACTGTCTACATTACACTGTCTAAATTACACTGTCTACATTACACTGTCTACTTTGTATGAATTACACTGTCTACAATTTATAAGGCAATAGAAATCACTGTCTATGATAAATGAGCAATATTAATCACTGTCTACACTGTCTACGATAAATGGGCAATAATAATCACTGTCTACACTGTCTACACTGTCTAAGGTCGGATCACATATCTTTGGTATTTTACTTCCCGACATGACAAGGACAGAATCACAAGAAAAACTGAAAACATATGTCTATCGACTAATCACTGCTGTATAGTAAGGATCAATAATGAAAACAAACAATAAACTGTACTCGCCTGGCGTCCCAAGCTCCTGGCACTGGTCAGAGTCCAAATCGAGATCCAATTGCCCTATTTAAAGAACCACTGAATCAACGTACAGCTCAATATGGAAAAGTTGGTATTTTACCTACAATTAGCTTATTGGTTTTGATCTAGTTTTAATCCTTATCCTAATAGTCTACTATTGGGTTTATACCCCTTGTGTGGACTTACTAGCATATAGGCTCATTTCTAGTTATGGAATCTTGTGAATTTAGTATGAGTTTACATCCCATGGATCATGTATGTCTAACCACCTTCCTAGCTGGTTATAGGAAACTGAGTGTTCCTATAGTTGCCTCCATGTGGTAACGGAATCAGTACTCAAGAGGATACATACATTCTAGGCTTTGCTGATACTAAAATCGATTTACCCTTAACCCATAGCCTTAAACTAGAAACTGGTACCATCTATTTGGTATCATGAGGTATAGGAAGTTGTACAATTTCAGGTTTATATGATATGCTTGGTTTGTTTGATTATTAAGGCAGTATTTCCCTGTATTTGGAGTCGACTTTGTCTACAACAGTCAATCCATGAATGTGTGGATAACTATTCCTATCCCCAGCTGTATCACAGTGAGGTACCTGTTATTCCAGGTCGGGTTTGAGGGTGTCAGGATTTGGTTCCAATGCACAGTTGATATGATAGTGAGGGAAGAAATGAATGCTAGGGGTGAATGTTACTGTCAGTTGTAATGGTGATGCCTTGATATCATTCAAGTGTAGACAGGATGTTTGGGTTTGAAGGAAGTAATGTGTGGTGCAAATGAGTGGTGTGAATGTGCAGGTCAAATAACATGGTATGGTTATCAACTAGTAGTGTGGTCCTCGATACCAACTAACCCCTTTGTTACCCAATATCAGTAATTTGCTAGGTATACAAAATATGACACAATTTGAATTCAAAGGAAGATTTCTCCATAAACCTATGAATTGTCTATGGCTTCTGTCAAGTCCCATGCTAATGTAACAGAGGACCAATCTGTCCTCTTAGCATTTGGCTAGTCGAACTCCCCTCCTGTCAACCCAAGCCTCATTACCTATTCTCCCACCTAAAGTGATTGTTTCCAAGACAGTTCATATAGGTAGTATTAGTAGTTGAAATCTTTACTAATTTGACTGACTTGAATATGCAGGAAACCACCAGGAAACTATTGATCCAACTAAAGGATATGAGGAACTCGTAATCAGTTTAGAGCTCCTACCTAATTGTTGCCATCAGCAGGGAGTCCGGGTGACAGTATAGGAAAAGATCGAAATATGGCATGGAGTACATACTGTGATCTCCTGCCAAAATAGGCTGCCTTGTATAACCCTGGTTTCGAGCAGAGATGTGTATGAACAGATTTACTTATGAATTTGTCAGCAAGAAGCTCATTAAGCATTACCCATGATACTCACCTCAAGTTCCTACACTCTTACTCCTATTCCCAGACTCCTCGCATATGAGAACATGTGCCTTCATGTGGACTCAATTCTTGGATGTGATACTTACAGTCATGTGTGAGTCTCTAGTTAGGACTTCTACCATCTACTTGGTTGTACCAATAACAGAGGATAAGAGGGCTCTGCTGTCCTGATACCAGGTACATAGATGAGCAACTAAATCGTATCATAAATATCGTGTGTCGAAGAACCCACCATCCCTGTGTTCTTAGGATTTAACCCAGGTATGTCTATATTTGAAATATGATTTCTTCTCATGCGATCAAGCATAAATTTCTGAGTTCCTATAATTCCTTTTTAAGCATTTGAACAACTACCTTGTGCTTTCAAATCGATGGACAATAAGTTAAGCAAAAACTAACCTTGCTCTAGCCTTTCTCAAATCTGACCCTTGCTCGATCGCTTTGCCAGGAGAATTTCAGTATTGAAGAGGAAAAGTCGGCTGCTAGGTTACCTTTCTCTTCTTCCTGATCGACGAGGAAACATAACTCCTCAACCTTAAATATGATCGGATGGGATAAGGGCTTGGTTTACATGCGAATTTTGATTATGCTTATCATTGGGATTTAAATCCTATTTGGATATGAACTCTATCTCGATTTGAAGAGATCACTTAAGATTTGAACTGAGTTCAAACATGGGGAATTCGGTTCAAGTTCACAGGGTTATCCGAACCTTGGGGTTTTCCTATTGCATAATCTACGGCTAGATTTATCAGGGAGGTAGAAGGATTCGAATACTAACTGTATTCAGACTTTGGTTGGAAACTCTTACACCTCTTTCCTCATTACATGAAACCATGTTTACTAACCTGGTGTTTTTAAGGTTAATCAGTATTGGTTTGGGGTTTAGGAGTACAGGCCCCTCAAGAGTTTGTAAGTTAGAAGAATTCTCACTTTACAGTAGGGTCCCTGTAATCTACTTGTTTGCAAGAAAACCCTTCTCCCACTATAGGTGTTTGTATACGTAGGAAATGTGGTTTAATTGACCAATTGTCAGAGAAAAACAATTAATAGGAAATTAGCTAAATGTGAGTTATGACTTACAACAAGTTATAAATGATAAATAAAATAACTAGCTAAATACTATTAATAAAAGAATATTGGTGGGCTCACACTTCGGTCCAATATCTCAACCGGCTTCTCTGGATAGCTGAGTGTCGGTCCCACTTCGATCTCGGAGTGGTCCAAGACATGACTGGGATCTGCCACATACCGTCTCAGTTGTGACACGTGGAACACGTTGTACACTCCCTCTAATGCGGGCGGTAACTCCAATCGGTAAGCTACTGCACCGACCCTGCCCAAGATACGAAAAGGTCCGATGTATCGTGGACTAAGCTTCCCGCCGCCACCAAAACGAATCGTGCCACGTGTCAGAGAAATCCGCAGAAACACAAGATCACCCACCTAGAACAAAACACAAGGCTTAAAACTTGATCTAAAACAATCACATTCAGACTAAAATACTAGAAAAATCTAAACTATACATCAAACTCCAACAGCCTCCGGTGGCTATCGGCCCAATGCCGCTGCCTATCCTGCGCCACCCGAAGTCTATCTCTGATAACCCCGACCTTCTCTGCATCATCCACTACCATCTCAGGGCCAAGCAAAACCCTCTCGCCGACATCATCCCAAGACAAGGGAGTACGGCACCTCCGTCCGTATAGAGCCTCGAAAGGTGACATCTTTATACTGGCTTGGTAGCTGTTGTAAGCAAACTCTACCAAGTGAAGGTGGTCCTCCCAAGATTCTCCGAAGTCCAAGACACAGGTATGAAGCATATCCTCAAGGGTCTGAATCATTCTCTCCGACTGCCCGTCTGTCTGGGGGTGGTATGCGGTACTGAACTTGAGCGATGTGCCCAAGCTAAGCTGCAAACTCCTCCAGAAGTGGGAAGTGAATCGGCTGTCCCAATCCGAGACTATACTCACTGGAACCCCGTACAATCGGACTATCTGTTGCACGTACATCTCGGCCAGCCTCTCCGTAGACAAGCCCACCTTGAAAGGCAAAAAGTGGGCCGATTTGGTCAATCGATCAACAATGACCCAAATTGCATCCTTCCCTCCTGGAGAGCGCGGAAGTCCAGATACAAAGTCCATAGTAATATGTTCCCACTTCCACTCAGGAATGGGTAGTGGCTGGAGCAATCCACCGGGTCTCTGCCTCCCGGCTTTCACCTGCTGGCACACCAAGCATCTAGAAACGAACTGAGCCACCTCTCGTTTCATGCCATACCACCAAATATGTTGTCTCAAGTCTTTATATATCTTGTTGGCTCCAGGATGCATAAAGTACTGAGAACGATGCGCCTCCTGAAGAACCTCCTCCTGAAGTCCCCCGTTCGGCACGCACAATCTGGTACCATGCCTCAACGACCCATCTTCCGCTATAGAGAACTCATCTAACTGTCCTGCCCGGACCTGCTCCCTGATAACCCTCAGAGCCTCATCCTCAAACTGAGCTGCCCTGACTCTGTCCATCAGCTCTGACTGCATTGGAGACCCCATATCTGGTCCTCAAATCCAGGAATTATCACCTCTATGCCCAAGCTCTCCAGATCTGCCAGAAGGTGACGATCCATCGTCAAACATATGGCCACGGGATACCTGCTCAAAGCATCCAAACCACGTTGGCCTTTCCCGGATGGTACTGTAAGGATATATCAATATCCTTCATCAGCTCTAACCATCGCCTCTGCCTCATATTCAGCTCCTTCTGGGTAAACACGTACTTCAAGCTCTTGTGGTCAGTGTAAATCTCTATACGCTCTCCGTACAAATAGTATTTCCACAACTTCAAAGCAAAGATAACCGCTGCCAGCTCCAGATCGTGGGTAGGGTAGTTCCTCTCATAAGGACGTAACTGCCTAGAAGCATAGGCAATCACCTTCCCGTGCTGCTGAAGTACACAACCCAAACCCTGTCCTGAAGCGTCACTGTAGATCGTACAACCACCAGATCCAGATGGCAGCGTCAAGATAGGAGCTGTAGTCAACCTCGCCTTTAGCTCCTCAAAGGCGGCATGGCACTCCTCGTCCTTCCTGGTAAGTCGGGTCATCGGCTGGGCAATCCTAAAAAAGTCCTGCACGAACCTCCGGTAATAACCTGCCAGACCCAAAAAACTTCGAACCTCTGCTACTGAGCTCGGCGTAGACCAGGACTCCACTACAGAAATCTTCTTCGGATCCACTGAAATCCCCTCGCCAGAGACAACATGCCCTAGGAACTCCACGCGATCCAAGAAGAACTCGCACTTCGACAGCTTCCCATACAGCTGCTCCCTCCTGAGAGTGTCCAACACAATCCTCAGGTGCTCCTCGTGCTCCTCTGGCATCTTCGAATATATGAGAATATCATCGATGAAGACCACCACAAACTTGTCAAGGTACTGATGGAATACCTTGTACATCAATTCATGAATATCGTCGGGGCGTTGGTCAACCAAAACGGCATGGCGGTATACTCATACTGGCATAGCGAGTCCGAAATACAGTCTTCGGAATGTCATCCCGCTTTACCTTCAGCTGATGGTACTCGGTACGCAAGTCGATCTTCGAGAACACCCTCGTGCTGCTCAACTGGTCGAACAAGTCATCAATCCTTGGCAAAGGATACTTGTTCTTGATAGTGAGGTTGTTGAGCGCCCTGTAATCAATGCACATACGTACCGTATCATCCTTCTTTGGGACGAAAAGAACTGGCGCACCCCAAGGTGAAGAACTAGATCGAATAAAGCCCTTGTCCTCCAGCTCGTCGACCTTTTTCTTCAGCTCCGCTAACTCACTGTTGTTGATTCTATAGACGTATTGTGAGATAGGCTCAGCGCCCGGCACTAGGTCTATAGAAAACTCAACATCACAATCTGGCGACATCCCAGGCAACTCCTCGGGGAAGACATCCAAGAACTTAGTAATAAGTGGATGTGGCAATACCGGCCCCGCCAACAATGCTCCGCAGAATCCATCTCCTGGCTCTGCTGCACCTCGGGCGAACTCAAACTCTGGCTCTCCCGGCGGCCTAAATAGAATCTTACCTTCTCTACAGTCTATTCTAGCATGGTGCATGCTCAACCAGTCCATACCAAGTACCACATCGTAGCTCGAAAGTGGCATTACGGGCAAATACGCACTCAGCTCCCGGCTTCTCAAAGAAACTCTCCGCCCCTTGCAAACATTATTAACCAGGAGGATGCCATTTCCAGTCATAATCTTACAAGTCCTACCAAGATACTCAGCAATGATATTGTGCCTAAGAGCAAAAGAAACATACACAAAACTATGCGTAGCACCAGAATCAAACAAGGCTAAAGCAAGAAAAGAATCAAGCTGAACAGAACCTGCGATAACATCCGCTATAGGCTCCATCTCCTAGGCTACAAGAGCAAAGGCTCTACCCTGACCACCCCTCTGCTGGCGGTGCTGGACAAACTGCTGTTGCTGGGTCGGAAGTGGACCCCGCTGCTGAACTACAGGCACACTAGCTGGTGCCCTCGGAACAGGTGCCCTCTGAGCTGCTCCTGCAACACGGGAGTTCTTAGGACACTTCCGCATCTGATGCCCAGCGACACCACAAAAGAGGCACAAACCCAGTCTCCTCCTGCAAAACTCAAAGAGGTGGCCGGACTTCTTGCAGTAGTGGCACGGAGGATCATCCTGCCCCTGACGTTGCTGAACCCTCTGGACAGGTGCCCTGGCCTGTACCTTCTGCTGATGATGCTGGAACGGCTGATGTTGAAGCTGAGGGCGCTTAGCAGCCCCCGCGCTGCTACTGGCCCCTGGAAACAAATCACGATCCCTCTTTGGCTTCAAGCCCCACTCTCTTTCCACCTTCCGAGCCTCCACATAGACCTTTGCATATGTCGCATAGAAGGAAGGGATCAGGATCTTGATATCCCATGTCAATTCCTCCCGGAAGCGCTCTGCTCGGATCACTGGATCGCTCACCATGTACTCGGCGTATCGGCTCAGCCGGCCGAACTTCACCGCATACTCCTCCATAGTCATACTGCCCTGCTGCAGGTGCTGAAACTGTCGTACTAGGCCGATCTTGTCTGTGGAGGAAAAGAACTTCTCTCTGAATAGGGCCCGAAACTCAGCCCAAGTGTGGCCCTCTCCTGCAAGAGCCGGCTCGTTCCGGAACCATGTCCGGGCAACATCTAATAACTACAAGCCAACCTCCTCGACCTTCAGGTCGTCTGCCAGGCGAGAGGCCCTCATCCGACGCTTGATATCCTTGAGCCATTCATCAGCATATACAATGCCCACGGTCCCTCTGAAATCCCTCGGACCCATCTTCTTGAAAGCCTGGATGTCTCCGGGCTTCTGCTGCTGCACCTCCCGCTGCGGAGTCCCACGCTCCACCATAGCCAGGCCCAACCTATGAGCATCCTCCATGCCCTGGCGCATGGCCTCATTCTGTCTCATCTGTGCCTCGTGCTGGGCCCGCTGGGACTCCAACACCTGCTGAAAGAATACGAGCATCTGTCCCATGTTTGTAGGCAGAGGAGGCAACGGAAGAATAGCTCCCACCACCAACTAAGGAGTCCCCTACTGAGGAGGAGGAGGAGGAAGAACGCCCCCGACAGCTCCCGTCGTAGCCCCCGACACTGCAGGAAGAGCACCTGCAGTGACCCCAGAGACAGTCATCGAGAGCGCTGGAGGAGTACCCCCGAGAGCACCTACTGAAGTCCCAACTGCAGGAGAAGTGACTGAAGCCTGTCCGCCAGAGGTAGCAGACCTCTCCGTCTCCCCGTGCTCCTCACCGGGAGAATGAGTTATAACCATCCAGGAGACAGATTGAAAGGAAGATATCAATATGGCACAAGAAGGATTATATCAAAGGAGGACAGCTAGAATACATTAAATCAATATCGAAGACGGTAAGCAAGATAAGCAAGGAAAGATCCTATTGTGATTGAGTACTCTTAGCCTACTACCTCCTATATGTAACACAGGCTCGTAATCAACACTCTAAGACGAGTGCTGCTATGACATCGCACTAATTGCGACTTCAGGACCTGCGTGGGCCACCACTAAAAATGTGTCACGACCCGTACCCGCTGTAAGGGCACGTGTGCGTAACAACATCCAGCCCACACCGTAAAAACGACATAGAACGTTGTAGGTTAACTACTCTAAAAATAGTTTATATAATATTAAAAACCTGTCAAGAATATGGTCAACTCCGAACGGAGGACAAGCAATAATAATATATAAGTACTCAATCACAACTCTAAGATGAGAAAGTAAATACTGAAAGATAAAGACAATACGACAATAAAATATAACATGACAAGTCCAAACGTAAAGAATATACAAGTCCAAGTCCAAAGTCTCTATACAAGCCAAAATAATAACAGTCCCAAAAGTAACTGGAGACAAGGTCCAGTACAAAAATCTACTCTATCTACAGGATAGGCGGTATCTCGCCCTGCGGTACTGCACCCTGCGGATCTAGGGTATCTGCCTCTAAACCTACTACGTCCGGTGGGCCGTAGTAAGTGCAGTAATAGTCCTCCTCTGCATCTGTAATATTTTTAACATATCCGGTCAGGATAGAACAAGTACATAAATCTCATAACAGATCTCAAGATAGAATAAAAGCTATAAGACTGTAAATAAAGCATATACAATAAAATCATGGAGTGTACATTTATGTATCATGGCATGGTAAGCTGTAGAGCTAGAGCTAGAACATGAAAGTAGAACTGAGTATGGTATGTACACAAATCATGGTAATGTGTGTGAGTAGTAGTTTCAACTTGTGATCGGCTTGGGTACCTGTAAGTAACTGGCCTGGCTAGTCATAAGTGCGGTATATGACCAACACTGTTCAAGAATACAAGATGGATTTGATCACAGGCATACGCTACTACTCCCCCACCCCCAACTGGTAGAATGGATCCAAACAGGACACGTCACTGCACAGGATTCTATGAGAAGGGAGCAAATCTTCTCTAGAATCGGTGACCATATATTGTGCAAGAGCTACAAGGGAGCTTGCACAATACATCCCAAGCTAACAAGGAGTAACACCTCTCCTCGAGATCCAGTAATACCAATCTGTGAGAACCATGTGTCAGGAACAAGTATATCTACACTAAGTACATGAATCATAACAGTTATTATAAATTAGAAAAAAGTTATCAGAGAATGTACTCGCCTGTGATATGATATAATATGTCAACTGGATCCAATGCAGCGCCTCGAGGACCTATAGATAACAAGACGTATCAATACTTTGTTTAGGAAGTAAATCCAAATCAATTTAAATCCTATTAAGTCATTCTAGGTTAAGACACATCAAACTAGATTGTACAGGGTCAACCTAAGTCATATTAGGCCTAACCCGGTCAAACTGGATCAATGCAAGTCAAACGGAATTAAACTAGGTAGATTTAAGTAACAGTTGACTTACAGTTGACTTTTGATCAACTGGTCAACCCTAGGTCAACTCTAGGTCAACTTTAGGTCAATGGTGACTAACAGTTGACTTTTGGTCAACTGCTCAACTCTAATAGAATTTGGGACTAAATTGGGTAAAGTGTTGACCCATGGTTGACTTTTGGTTTGAAAAGTCAACCGTAGTCAACCAAGGTCAAGACTAGGTCAAGGCGACTATTTCTAACCATTACCAACCCTTACAACCCATATCCAAGTCCATCTTGAACTCTGAAACCCATATCTTGGCCGTAGGCCAATATCTTAAATTTACCCTTTACAAAGGTAAATTACTAACCTAGCCCAATACCAAGTTAGCCTACCTACGATTGGTATTTTGACCCGTGCTTCCTAGGGTAGTAGGATACTAGCCTATACTATCGTTACCTACCAAGCTTCCTAGGTAGAGTGGACATCCAGTCCATCTTACGGCCTATTGTCGATTATCTTGAATATCACAAGATACGAAATGGTACGGTGCGATACCATCATCCTACTCCCACACGAAACTCCGATTTCAACTCGGGAGCCTACCCACAAAATCTAATTCACAATATCTAAGTCTCCTCCAAGTTTCAACGCGTTCCGACACTCGGAGCTCAATTTTACCCTTTCACCAATTCTGATTCACTCACAACCCTCTCTAATTTGATTTCCTACACTACTACTCTTCTTTCCCTTCTCCTTCGCCTTCTCCTTCTTATTCTTTTCTTTCTTCTCATTCTTTTCCTTCTTCCTATTCTTTTCCTTCTTCTCATTCTTTTCCTTCTTCCTATTCTTTTCCTTCTTCTCATTCTTCTTCTTATTCTCCTTCTTATTCTTCTTCTCATTCTTCTTCTCATTCTCCTTCCTATTCTTCTTCTCATTCTTCTTCTTATTCTACTGCTGCTCCTGCTCTTGCTATCTGCTGCCCTGCTAACTGCTGCTGCTGGTGCTGGGCTTATGTTGCTGCTGTTGTGCAGTTGGGGGGGGGGGGGGGGGGGCAGCAGCTCACATCCCTCCCCCCAACAGCAGCTGCTGCTACTACTTCTTATTCTCTTCATTCCTCCGCCTCTCTATATATATATACCCGGAACCAAGCACGTAACCGAAACCAAGCACGGAATTCCAAAACCACTCCAACATTCCGAAAAGAAATCAGAAATTCCAAAATAATTCCAACCATCAGAACACTTCCGAAAAGTTCTCGGAAAACCCGAAAACTAACAGAACTATGAAAAACAACAGAAACCAAATCCAACAGTGGTTCCGACAATTCCCGGAACCAAACATGTAACCGAAAACCGAATTTCCGAAGAAAATTCGTGGACCAAAACTCATCATAGACACGAGAGAGACGAACTACTGTGACTATTCAGAAATTACCCAAATCGACGGAATCCGAAGGGTTGCCTCGGACTCGGAATACGCCTCGCCGGAGTATGGCTGTGCTGGACAGCAGAATCCAGGACCGCGGAAAGCACGGGAACAGCAGATTGGTCCGCTGGAAAGGGGGTCGGGCTCGCTCGAGAGGCGGCAACAGCGGGTTGGGGACCCGCAGTGTGCTGCAGACAGGGCCAGCGGCAGAGGGGCGGCGGCGGCCTGGGCGGGGAGCGCGCAGGGAGTCAGCATCGGGAGGCGGGTACTGGCCTAAGCGACGGCAGAGTTTGGCTCTGGGGCGGAGCTCGGATGGCTCGGGTCGGGCCGGCGGTCGGGTTCGGCCGCGGGTGGCTCGGAAAAGCACAGCGGCAGGGGCCATGAACTTGCCGAAGGGCGGAGATGAGTCCGCCGAGAGGTTCGACGGCGGGAGATGCTGCGTCGACGGGGCTGTGCTTGGCCCGGACGGCTAGGGCTTAGGGAGTGAGTTTTGGGTTGGGAGAAAGGAGTGTGAGGATGATGAAGGGGGTTTGAGAGGGTTTTGTTAAAGAAAGAGGATGAGGTTGACCGACGGTTCCGGGAGCCGAAGGGGGTCGGTCGAGCGTTGGCGGAGGAAAGAAATGAAGGGTTTTTTTTTTCCTTCTGTTGGAGAAGTGAGAGAGAAAAAGAGAATTGAATGAGAATTAAAGAAAGTTTTATTTTAAAATAAAAGTTTTCTTTTTCTTTAAATAAGGAAAATGATAATTATATATAAATATGAAGGGACTCACAATTTATTTTAAAAAATGAACTTGGGTTCAAGATGGGTTCAAGTCAGGTTCGGGGCGGGTCTGGTCTAACTCAACATTCCAGAAATAATAATTTTTTTAGAAAAAATGTATTTTCCTAAATTAACAAGTAATGATGATTTATATTAATAATTAGCTAATTTAAATTATTCAATTAATGAACTGGAAATTTACGGGTTTCACAACCTTCCCTCCTTAGAAAATTTCATCCTCGAAATTTAAGCTTTTAACCTCTGCTAATAAATTCTAAAATTTAATGAGTCACATCTCTAAAATTTTAGTTCAATCACATATCGTATCAAACCCAATCAATTTATATTTCTTGATTAACATTTCAAAGCTCATCCTCGAAATTCGAATTTGAACAATAATTCACAGATCCTATTCTTCAAATTTTTTTTCTTTTTTTTCAACTCAAATAATAAATAATAACTATTTATGCGAAATCTCAAAATCACCAATATCCTCAACTCCTTGAAATTTGGTTTTCCGCAAAATTTTAAATTTTTGAATCAAATCCAATCCTTAAACGTTAAATTTAAATTCAATGCTCCAAACAAACTTTAATTTTCAATCTTAAAATACAACCTTTAAATTTATATCTTGTAATATAATGATAATATTCTTAAAAATCAAATTCAATCATACTACATCCCTCAAAACTTGTGATTTTTACAAAATCGTCAATGTGCCATATCAATTTTTCAACTCTTTTATTTAAATAAATTCTATCCTTAAATTTTAATCCTACAAAGCTTCCACTTTCCACCTTAGAAAAATATCAATTTTAAAATTTTACCCATCAATTCCAATTCTAGTAAGAAATCAAATCATAAGATCAAAATCTTTATTGCTAATCCACAATTTTTTTTTTACTAATGTTAATTCGATGAATAAGTTTTTTCTCATTCAAATAAAATAATTTCCTCAAAAGTCAAAATTCAATCTTGGTCACGTAATGCTTGTCTCCAAGAATGTATAGAACTTCCACAGATTTGATTTCCTCTTTAACCTAAAGTTCATCCATCTCAATTTCAAAATCCAAATTCAAACATCAAAAGATTCAAACACAACCTTCTCAAAGATTTAAATTTAATCATGGCTACTCTCTCTCCTTTAATAAAGCGCAAGATGATCATCTCAATATAATTATCTTGCCGCGAGGATCTATAAAATAGTTTTTTTTTAAAACACCATAAGTTTTTAAATAATTCGACAAACAAATATATCAAAAAAAACTTACTGTCATTTCACAAATCAAATTCCTACATAAAATAAATGAGGAAAATTTGTAAATAAAAAAAATCATACTTCAAAAACTTTGATAACCTTTAAATGGGATCCTTTAATAAAAAATTTACTTTCAAAACTGAAATCATAACGTTTCATATATGTCTCATATCTAGAGACAACTAATTTAAAACTCGAAGCCACATCACCAAAATTTATTTGTGTTAATCTACCAAATTTAAATTCTCTAATCTTTCAATTTCTACTCAACATGATATTCTTCCCTCAACTGGTAGATTTTATATTCAATCAATTACATCTTCAAAAATTATTTAATCAAAACTCCTTGTGGCCTATCATTACAAAAATTGTTCTCCTTAAAATCAAAAGTGTCAACTCTTCAAAGTCAATATAAAATTTAATTCTAAGATGCATATGATATCATTACTCAAATAAGATCTTTTTCTTTATTAATTTTCACTAAACTCAAGTTCATATTATCGGGTGCAATCTTCTCATTCTTTTTTTATTATTTGCACCCTTCTATTTATACAATTCGTCATCCTCAATTATTTACATTTTAAGTCTAATATTTCTTGTTTCGATTATCCTTTATATTTAATTCACCATGCACCTTCCTAGAGTGCATCTATATGCCTAACATTGACAACCTTTAATCTTCAATGTCAAATTATTCACAAACTTTCCTCGATACTAATCACCATTGTACATTTTAACTCATATATATCCTATATATCATGCACTCTAAAAATCCAAGCTATAAAATGTTCTAGGTTTACTTCATAAGACAAAATCAGATTCGAGGCATGATTGCTAAATATCAAGATAAAATGTAAACATGTTTAGAATCTTCTAGATAGAGTTTAGAATATTTTGTTGTGATCAAAATCATGAGTAAACATCGAGATATAATTTAAATAATCATAACGAGTTTAAAGTTCTAAACAGGATAAAAAATG